>LYUA01003417.1:61208-72831 GCA_002093875.1 Calopteryx splendens
CCCCCCCCCCCCCCCCCCCCCGCCATACCCGCTGCTTCTCCACGCCTCCTCGCCCCTTACAATTCCTCCATCACGAACCCTCATCCTTCCCACTTGCCGCTCTCCTCTCTCCCCTTCCCAAGTAATCCCTCTGCCACCATCTCTCGCTCTTAATTGAGTTGCTTTTTTTTTATTTCCGGCTACGCCCTTCTCTTCCCCCCCCCCAACACTCGCGCCCACCCCTTCATTCTTCCCTTTCCCCTCTCCGCTCTCCCTTCCGGCACCCGTGACTCCACTTTTCATTCCCTTTTTTCGTAATATCTTCTCCGCGTTTTTCTCTTCCTTCCTTTCTTTTCCCCCACACGATTCCTTCCCCTTTTTATGCTCACTCTCGCGCGTCACTCCGTTGTCTCGTTGTGACTTTCTCCGATGACCTTTGTGGGCAATGAGTGCTCTTGGCTCATGCAACTGCAACTCTCTCGTCAATAGATTTGGCGACTGTTTTGAAGCCTTTGCTCAAATAATGTTTGTTTTTCCTCTCTTTTCCTACGGTGGAAAATTGTGATCATGAGCACCAGTGCCGTAGCCGAAGGTGATAGGCCATATTTGAGCTATTATGCTACCCACTAAACACGTGAGGTGTTTCAAAATTAGGTATTCTAGTTTTTAATCCTTTAAATTATGGAAGATGAGTCAAAAAGCGAACAAAATGCGAATTTTTTACCTTTTAATGTGATTCCCTTTTAAAACATTGTTAAAAGGGAATCCCATTGGTAAAATGTTTTTGTTAGTGGTATTCTACCGGTTATAGTAGGTTTCTGATGGACACACGACACTAAAATCTGAACAACCTATAATCCCACTATTCAATTTCGCAAACTTTCTGCCTCCCTTAATTCCTCATGAAATACCCAATATTTTCCTCCCCCTGACTTGCTTAAACAACGTTCTCCCATCTATCAAGGTCTTCGAAAATCCATTGCCACCTAATACGCTCTGCAATCAATTTTCACGCAGCCGTCCCAAAACAATTCTTTCCTCCGTTTTCAAGCCTAAAAATTCTACTTTAGTTTTCCTTTTCGTTTCATTTTTTCTTTCCTCCTACAGACCCGCATCTCAAAAGCCTTCTAATCTACACAATATGATACTACCCTCTATATCAAGGTTTTCAATAGTATTTTATTCGCCTTAGTACTCCGCGGCCTTGTCAGCAACTTCTTTATCTTCACAAAAGCCTCATTGCTTAACTGAATTATACTTCTAACGTCCCTAACTTTTACGACACTTCCTAAATGAGTAAAATTTTATACCTACTATAGTTTTTGCACCCTGACGTTAATTATTATCTTACCACCACCACAGTAATCAACGGGAAGTTTGGTTTAATAGGTGTGGTTAGAGCTCACCCAGTACTAAGCTCAACGGCGAGTGTGAAATTTGGACCTAATGGTAGGATGGCCAATTAATTTCTATGTTCCACCTGTGGTTTCTCAGGACAACATTGTATCAGAAAAATTACAGAGCTTGGATGAAGCTGGGGGTGCCCAGAGTCGTCACCCGGAATCGAACCCGGTCCCCGGACCCGGGTTTGTTGTCCAGCGCTTATCCCACTGGATAACCACGTCACCTATTATTATGTCCATTATTATTAATTATTATGCCGTCTGTTTAATATCAGAGAACCTCATTTCAATCGCTTTCTTCTTGTTGATTCCTTTCTATACCTACCACACTGATTCCATCATGAGCTCAGAAATCATTGTAAAACCTTGGCCGAAGAGCTAACCAATGCTTCATCGTTCGTTTGATTAAAATCCGCGAAGTATTTTAATCGTGAGTTCCTAAATATAATTTTCTTTATTCTTCTATGGTATACTAATCAATTTCTACTATCATCTCTTTCCTGCGTAAGGCGTTCCTCATGCCTTTGGTTTGCTCTATGGCATTTTTATCTTGTTCCAGGATTTTGTTAGCTAGTTTATTTGTAATTGTGCTCTCTGTTTATTGTATAGTCAGAATAAAAATTCATAGCTAATAAGAAAACATTTCTTGCAATATTTTTTAGTAAAATACTATTGAGTTCTTTATTTCAATTATTGATCACATCTTTCTCAAGAATTAGTACTTGAGTCGACTACCGTCGAAAATGGAATTCGGAAATTTTTCTCCTTTCTAAAGCTCAATTTATGTGGAATATATCATAGCATATACCTAAGCTTATTTTCCGCATTTCTCTTTAGATTCAGAAAATGTTTTGATTTAGCAAAAAAAGTTCTTTTAGATCATTACTTGAAAAATGTTACAGTCATGATTTTGTATGGAGTTCAACTTTTTTTATAAATTTGAAACAGTTTATATTATTTTTTATTGTATTATATTGAATTACATGGAAATGGTCGTTTTTTGAGTATACTGGTTTCGATTTTGTTGACACTCTAGCCCCAGCTGTATTCAGTCGCTCATTGATTATTTTCAGTGGCTTCTTCTAAAAGTCTCATGAACCAGAAATAGTTTGATCCATATTGCCATTCCGTCTATGAATCTTAATTTGCCGTATTTTCTTTGATAGACTTTCGAATGTTAACATGTATCTTGGGCCCATAACATAAAATATTACGACGCAGGGGGGCCGAAACCATGATTCTGTTCAAAATATTTTGAACTTGTGAGTACAAATTTGGTCGAAAATTGATTGATCCTTTTGCCAACCGAAGATTGGCCTTGTTATTTCGTAAAAAAATATGTAACCCAGAACGTGAGTAAACTATTAGTGCAGACGTTTTTAAAGCATATTTTTAAGCTATTTTGTGCAACTTTTCCTGAAATTAACCTGAAAAACCTCAAAAATGAATTTTTATTTACCAATAGGGAAAACTAAACTAATTTTTTATCTTTTTTTCAAATTCTTTAACATCAGCTTTTATGTTCTTTCACAGCGTATCTATTTCTTATTTTGTCATTTAAAACCTTGAACCACCATTTGAATAACTGGTTTCAATAAATTTCCATTTTATCCAAATTTCAGTCAGATTAGGACTCAAACGATACTATGATACTAGATAATGTCTCATTCATTTACTAAACACAAAGGGCAGAGTGTAAAGCGTCGCTTTTTCAAAATACGAGATTATCTTTGACTAATTTTATTGCTATGGAGATACCACACACCACCACCACAGTTATTAAAATTGATAGGTGAGGATAGAACTCACCAATCTAACTAGCGTGTGGAATTCAAACATCGGGGCATTTTCTTTCCCTCTGCCTCCCCTGATTTCCCAGGAACATGTGGTATCCGAAAAATCACCCACATTTGGTGAAAGTGAAGGTGCCCAGAGACCTCAGCCAGAATAGATTCTGGGCCCTCCAGGTTGTAGCTTAGTGATCTACCCAATGAACAACTACACCCCTATGGTGATACTACATTCATATTTAAACGCATTTAATATTTTTATTAGGCTCCCATGTGGGTCGTCGTTTGCCTTAAAATAGGCACTTATAACCACGACAAGTCGATTGAATTCTCATTCACACACGAACGAATATTATCAATGTAGAAGGCGATCTTGTTACCGCTGATCGATATCCTCCCAATCGCAATTTCTTTTTCGGTGGACATAACTTCGTGCCACATGTATATATACTTGAGCCCAAACCAGTCAACCATTCAATATATCGAAACTTTCCTCCTCCGTCGCCTCTCCTACAGAATCCACTCTCTCGTTTAGACTTCGAACCCCTTAGGATACCATCACCCTTACTTCCAATCTCCCAATCGGTAGAGGCGTCCTCCAATCTTCCTTTCCAACCCCGAGTTGACGATAATGACCTCTACCTTTTATGTCCCAATCCCGATTCCTTCTAACCCCTCCCCTTTCCACTCACTATGTCGACTGCTGCGAATAACTGGAAAGAAATTCTGTTTCCATGACGACGATCTTACAGATATGCAAAACAAACTATACTTTTCCAGCCTCAATGTCAACGCAATTTTTTCTTTTTTCTTCCTATCTTCGTTAGTTCCTTCCTAAGGCTTTTCATCTTCTTCGTGCTTTTCGCTTCCAGGGCTAACTATAATACCATTCTTTTTAAAGCTTCTCAAGTAGAGATATTTGTCATATCATTTTTAACTGTATATAGAGAAATTCGAACATATTTGCGAGGGTTCTGATTGTCATTGAAGTAAGATACGAATATATCAGTAAAATTATAATCGTGTGAATGCAGGTGCGGGAAGTCCCGTTTGTTTGGAAAAGTAGTGCCCAACCGTATTTTACTTCGCCCACACAACATTAGTTGAGTTTTTGGTCATGGGTCGCAACTACGCTTCGCCATCCGCTGCTGTGTTTTTAGATTGTTTGAATTTCTGATATACACAACAACACTCAACGTATATTTTCATAATATGCTGTTACAATATAACGTCAAGCTGTCATCCGGATATAGTGGCAGAGTGTTTGGATTCATTAGCAATAAACTAATTTCATCATTTTCTTTTATAGCTTCCTTACTTCTTTATCAAACTTTATTATCGCCTTGAATTGTAGTTTTAAAATAAATAAATTAACCCCTATTCGTTCGTATGTCTGCGAGGCATAGATTCGATTGCATTAGTTTGCATTATCTCGGGTATCTTACAGTTTTGAGTAGACAACAGTTTTTCAAGCCAGCGTCTTCAGGTCGAAGGTGAAGTTTGTCAGGAGGTTGAAGATCACATTCAAGATTTAAAAATGCAGAACACAAAAGAGACCCAAAAAAGATCTAAAAGGCTAAACTGATGTCAACTCTAGCCAAAAATTCTAGTGGTAACTGAATTTCTTCTTCGAGTCAAATGACTCTGTGGAATTCAACCAATCATCCCTCCACTTATTGAGATCCTGCTGCTATGCGTGATACACACTGAATGGGAATTTGTTCATAGCTCAGCATTTAGCTCCTTCGAAATAATTTATTTTTCACTGACTCCGCAAATATCGATTATCACTTCTCCTTTCCGCTCTTCATTCTCTGATTCCGCATCCATCTCCTACAACATGAAACGGAGGGAGTTTTTAAATTACTTCGACTAAATATGAATGTCAACTGGAAAGAGTAACTAGAGAAAAGAGGCGCGTATCGTTTTTGACCAGAGTGCACCACTTAATGGGCTAATTAGGACTCTGTATTGTGACGTCACTTCCTATCCCTTGTATTTTAATGCTCCCAACGATCACTACATGCTTTTATTTCATCCCTTGGCCTATTCTACGTCAGATGGACCTGAAGGAATGAGCTTATGAGTAATAGATCGTGCTTGCTTTTTGGTGCTATATTTGTGGAAAAAACAAATGAGGATTTGAAAACCCCCCCTGAAGAAAATCGTAGCTTTTTTTCTTTCTTATGAAACTACACTATTTACCTTTCCCTAACCAACTTAACTGTTGACCACTGCTGGTATGGGTTTTTTCAACCGCTTAATATGTACCTTCTAGCGTGCAAGAAATTTACTAAGTTTTTTAATCCATTTCTGTATTTCTGTATCTACATGACACCCTGCTAGCCACCACTTGGGTATGTGGTGGGGGTGGACATGGACATTTGTTATTAATTTACATTTGAGAATATACTCCGGTAATAGTAACCGCATTCATCTGCCTATAACTGTCATATTTAATAGACACAACATTGGATGAAACCTTTTATTACCCGATGCGATTATGGTACGAAATGACAAAGATGAAGTGATTTATATGCTACCTAATGCATTCCACAACCCTGAAGAATCCATTCCTGATTTTAATTTTACAAAATAATGTATTCAGAGTTTTGAGTATCATTTTTGATCTTCATTCAGATAATTTTGTGATTGCTCCCGTATAGCAGAGCGTTGAATTTCAAACTGCCTCGCTTCTTTAATTTTATTTATCTTTATCTGTTCGTTTTCATTATTTTTCGCCAAGTTGTTCTTATTTTAACATTTTATTCAGCTTTATTAACGATTCTTAATAAAATAAACAAGGCCACTCGTTACCCGAATGGCGTTGGAGCAGAGTCCTCCACGTGACACTGCTCCCCGGGTACGCTGAACGTATCATAAACATGACATTTGGTTCCAAAAGTCATATTGTGAGGGTCTTTGCCACGCTAAAAAAATTAATTATTCCTTTTTCTTTGCAATTTCTAGATGTCTATAATTAATGAAAAATTCTAAACCGAAGGCGTTGCAATTGCTGAAGAAAGCCTGCTGGCCCCTGGCCAAGTCACTTATTCTTTATTTTTGCCTTTTTCCTCGCCCAATCCTAACCATCTCCTTTTCCACGAATGAGAATGCAAGGCGTCCTGTGTACACTTTGATTTCACTCCCTGCCTACTCGGATGGGAAAAAATTGCTCTTTATGAATGGAATCCCTAAGAACTGGTCGCTTGAGTTATTTTACGGAATTGGTTATCACTTGTATTGATGGTATTTAAAGACTTTATCCGACGTAAACAGGAGAAAGAATTGAAGGAAATTCTTTATGCAAAACGCGTGAAATGAATTTGCTGAAATGCTGTCCGTCCCTCGAGTATGGTGTAAAAAACGAAAATCGAGGAATTTATCGGGAGATTCAAGTTTGGAAAAAAAGTGGAAAAAATTCACCTCACGACCGAAATCTCAGAAAAGCCAAAAACACCGGGAATTGAGTGTTTTCCTTTGAAGGGGAAATCATTATGGGTAGGAGAATAAAGAGAAAGTCTACCAAAATAAAGAGAAATTCATGGTTAGTAGTACTTATAATAAATAATTTGGGAAGAGATGAGAGTGGGACAATGGAATGATAGGACGCCAAGCTTTTCTTTATGGAGAGACAACATTATTCTCGAGTTACAGAAGGCGTAGGTTTTATTTATCTTATTACTAAATATCTCAGTGATTTTTACTAACTCCAATTACTTCCCTATCTATTTCATTTAGGAAACTTGGCCTGTATCATATTAATGAACCATAAATCCTTCGTTTCTCCTGTTTAATCCTCCGATTGGGTCGATGACATTTTTGTCATTGCCTTTCTTCAGCCTTGGGAACCACAGAAAATATTTAGTAAAATTAAGAGCTACTGAACAAAATTCACTGAGTCCCATGGTAAGATTCCCCTGAGTAAGTTGGTGATCCATTTCACTGTGTATTGTACGATTTCATGCAGGTATTCATTTTTCATATTTTACGTGGGCTCAAAATTCAGGAAATAATCATAATTATGACGGAGAGTTCTCTACTATTTTTTTACCCTTATCTTTATGCTTTAGGTATGAATATATTTCATACATTTTACTCCTATGCGGTTTGAACATCACCATATTCTATTCAGAGCCAGAGAATTTACAATTGACACAAATGTGGAGAATGAATAGACGGGAAAAATAAAAAAAATCGAAAATACTGTTTTTACCCTCGCTTTATGTAATTTTATTTTTAAAGGAAGGAAAAGGCTTTATAACTCGGTTGTTTTGTTGTAATGATATTGAAGAAACGGGAATCATCTCGCACGCCCTTTAAACGTATACCATTAGTAAGTAGCAAGTTCTGACTAATATAGTTCTGTAAAATTGCTCCATTATATTTGTTGTTGGAAACTTTATTTTATTCCTATCTTCTTTGCTAATGAAGCAACGGCACTGATTTATAATCCTCTTAATGGTATTATTCGAGGAAAAAATAAAGACCAGGTAATTATTGTTTACCTGCTTCAGCATTTCAAAACTTCGAAATAATTAGGTACCCTATTGTTCTATGAAATATGGGATTGGTGGTATACAGTTTCATGACTAAAGATTTTCAAGTAATCAACGAGGATTACGAATGATTCGGGGGAATTTATGAAAAATGTGTTTTTGGTGGAAGAATGAGGAATCTAAGGTTGGGGAAAGAGAAAGAATAATCGGAAAGAAACCAAAGAAATTAACCTCACAAATTCCCGCGGAACTGCTGCTTCGGAGCCCAAGAGAGATTAATCCCCTTTTTCTTTTCGGGAAACATTCTCGTGTCCCCCTTGGCCCACAAGCGACCCATTGGAAGAGACAGCAAATAAAATCACGTAGAAATGCGATTCCACGCATAATTCAAGCCCGCATATCATATTCCTCAAAACGTTTCGTTTTTTTGTTAGCATATCCCTAAAAATGGCAACATCTTCTATATATAATCAAACGCGGGAGCCACAATTGTCAGACTAAGAGTATGTCCTTATTGGTCTGCAAAATATTATTCCTACTTTTTATATTTACCATAAAATTTAATCTCATGTTAAGGATTGAAATATTATTTGGTAGATTAGAGATCATCTTTCAAGTAATATCTCTTTCGTTTAACTTTCATGCTTAGCCACTTAGAATTCTGAGCAAGTGATTTGATTATGTGTTGATGTACAAATAAATTATACGTGGGTGAAATAAAAATGTACCTATACAAAATTAAATTAAATTAAACTTCATTAATGTTCCGTTAATAAATATTGTTTTCACGATGCTTTTTGATGTTTGGTGTCATTTTAAGGTAAACACTATTGATTTCGTTCAAATTCATTTTCTGGATATATCGAGGGCGGAAATTGCCCATTAGGTTTCGTATGATTAATTTTTTTTCTATGTTTTCCAATTCCTATCAGTAATTGCTTGGTATTACCGGATTTCTCCAAACGTTAAAATTATTTTAGCTACACCGCTTTGCACGTTGAAATAAAATTAAAGACCGTAGTTTTTTTTTAACTATTATAAATCTAGCCAATAATTTAATGCTGATCACCCAAACTGCCTCATTCGGCTGAAACATGAACCTATTTAAAAAATGTCTTTAAACATCTTTCTCGCCCAAAACGACGGACTTTAAAAGCAATGCTATAATAAATAGACTTATTAACGATGTGACAAGGGTACAAATTGATATATTTGGAGTTCGTGCAGTTATCGAGCAAAAGTTTTCCCAAGCTTTGAAACTCATATTTTCACGCTCATTGCGTATCAGCGATTTGTATTCCGATAATTTGATAGAAATTTTATTGAGTCAGGTAACCCAGGAGTACTTTGTCATGCCCGTTAATCTACCAAAATAAAATTCATGGGTAGGGAGGCATAGATGGAAAGAGTTGGGCGTAGCCATATTTTCTTGACCCTCCGATAAGAGCAGAGCGGCAGGGGATTCTCAGAACATAGATAATGATAAAATGGAGCGAATAAGGAGGCGAGGAAAGAAATCTTTGGTCAGTGTCCCTTCTTCTAACCTTCCTCTCTCTCTCTCTCTCTCTCTCTCCTTGCTTCCCCCTCCAATTCAACTGCCTTCTTCTCCACAGATGGCAACCGCTCCTAAGTTACGTATTCGAAAGGGAGGAGATAAACCCGTTCCATTTCCAAGGCGCATCTTTAATTTTTAAAGCGATTGAACGCAGGGAGGAAGGAGAGGAGAGGTAGTGGAAAGCCCGTAGGGATTGTGCAGGAGGCATATGTAGGGGGAGTGAGGTAGGAGGTAGATGAAATGGGCGCAGAATGGTCAGGAAAATAGTCTCCTCCTCAAAAGGAATAAATAAAACCACTGTAAACGCTTAAAAACAGAGATTTTTCTAGGATTTAGGATTCAACTTATTTTCCGCGATCGGTTTCGGGAGGGAAATGTGGGAAGGTAAAAGGCGTAGTTATCGACCAAAATGGCAGTGGAAGTCCAAGTGGTACATGCTTCGTTTTTATTAAACGAGGTCTCGTGGCATCACTATTCGATTTCGCAAATCGCAGCTCGATCTGCATGCAGAGGTAAAGCAAAAATATTATTGCGAGTCATATTTTTGCGCCACTTCGTCCCTCTGTAAAGAATGTTCGATGCGTCGAAGTGACTCAGTAAAACAAGAGGCTTTATTAAAGATGTATAAATATTTTTATTTTTTGATACACACTTTTATACCTTTATAGCCACATATTATAGCCACCTTTACGAGATACGCAGCGCGTAACCATCGCGCTGAAGGAAAATTAAAAAAAAATACTTTTGTATAAAATAAACGGGAGCATACAATACGCATCGCCAAAAATATGCTTGTGTCATGCATTTTGAAATTTTTATCAGATTTCGCTAATCGAGTTACAGTTAAAAAATACCTGTAGGATATCTGCGTGCAAATGTGGTGTAAGCTAAAGTCGAAACGAAATAAGCACGAAACACAGGAATCACAATTAGCTATTTAAATATAATTTTTTGAGTTGTCCTTAAACTGAATTTCGAATATTCATTTTAATGGTCATTCACTATTAATTGCTATATTTTTTGAATTAGTCATATTCGATTGAAAATTCACTTCGAGTTGGAGGCGATTTCTGGTAATTGGGGTAAATAAATTCATCATGTTGGTTAATAATTTCAGTCTTTCAATAAAAACATAGCAAATTAGTTTAATGAAAGCCAAAGTAAAAACATAATGTCATTTTTTGTTTAAATCCTTAAAAAGTGTAACTAAAAGTTTGAATTAGTGAAGTCCGATTGTAGGTGTATTTAGGTAAAGGTGTCCCTCCCCAATGGCTAGAAAACTAATATTTTTCATTAATATTTGCAATTATTCCTTGCCACCAGAAATTTAACATAATAATCGTCTCTGTTATTGTGTCTAGCTTTGCTGGTACTCTTTTGTAGTTCATCTGTTTCATTTTTTTATATTGATTTCCTTTGGTATTAAAAAGAAAAGGATCAACACTGAAATCGATTGGCAAGGATTTTTTTTATTGTCTTTAATGGATCGGGGACTCATATTTTCCATATAAAAAGTGAAATGGTTTTTTCAAGAACCTGAGTTATGTTCCATTGCATTCAGGTATTCATTTATTTAAATTAAAAATGAGCAGCTCATCATCTCAAATGATTGCATTTCGATTTGTTCTGGAGACTGAGTATGCAAACGCGGAAGATATCCCTTTTTACTTTATCCAACCTCCCCATGGAGCTCCCCCTCAGATCTCCAGCGCCCCTTTTCCTTTTTCCTCTCCTCCTTCCCCCCCCCTCCGACCTCCGCTGTCCTCCCAACCCACGCCCCCTACTACCCACACACATCCCGCATCCCTCCCTCTTCGGCCCTCGAGGCACTTCCGCCAGGACTGGAGACTCAAGAACGCTATCCTGCTTCGCAGATATCCATTTTTTTATTATTATTCACTTTTACTATTATTATTCTGGGGGAAATGTGCTATGGAATATGTGGGACGCAGGAATCTTCGTTTTATTTCCCCCCTGCCTTTCGCGGCTTGGGAGCCTTTGTGTGGGATTCCGTCGGGCGGACGTTTAGGGCGCCTCACGGGGAGGATTGGATTGCCGTGGGAGGGGGCTAGTGTGGGTGGGAAACGGACTAATTGCAGTTGATATCGTTTTGAATTCAAACAAGAACACTGTCCTATTCCAGCGCTTGGAACTTTATCAGGGATGTTATGTAAAAGTGAAGATGATTTAATTAGTACCACTGCGCAGAGAATATTGTTCACCTAAATTTAGCTGGGTAGAATTCAACTTGCAATTAATGAAGATGTTCAAGGAAAAAAATAAAGTAGATCAACGCAAAACATAGGTTCGTTTGTGTTACTTACATCATGCCATGAAGTGATAAAGATGATCGCTGATGCATTTACATATGCGAAAAATTCACAGTGAAAAAATCAT
>LYUA01003418.1:7765-23596 GCA_002093875.1 Calopteryx splendens
CTTCACAATAGCCAATGGAAATGGTATTTTTGTATATGGAGGCTGTTTCTTACCTATCGCTGTACTTACCTACCAATAATTTACCTCAAGAGGCTAAATGTTTTTCATATATTGTGAGAAGAAAGATCATTTTTTTATCAGAAGACTGTAAATTATTTGATAGTTTTCATCCAATATTTAATGGGCACCCTGATAAATCTTCAGTTCAATTGTTTTATATTGGGAAAGCTGTGACAAAGAGAAGTTACTTAAAAATAGTTAACCAAAGTCTACATGCATTTCAATGATTTGTTTAGACTTTAATTGCCAAGTTTTACATCATTGTGGTAGAGAGCATTTGAGGTTAACCTATATTTTTTCAAATTTCAAATAAATTTATCCTTGGAATATCCTAGGGTAATAGTTTTCTGTTGAGGTCTGCCAATGGCCTTTGTAACACCACGTGACTCAATCTTCTCCTTAGTCAATCTATAGCTTATACTCTGTTTGGAAAATTATTGTTCTATATTCCATTTTATAACATCTATTTTAGGACATTGAGCCAAATACAGAGTTACGTGTGTGGTATGCAAGAGAGTACGCATATTGCATGGGCACTAAACCACTTAAAAGTATTGGTAAGTCATGGTATTTCAACTCATTTGACTAGAAAAATATTGCACTGAATTCAAGAGCATGATGAGCATAAAGATGCATGAAAAAATGTCATCTTTAAAGCCTTTCTTAGTGAACTTCAATTAAATCAATGTCAATAAAATCACTTAATTTCTTGAATTATATTGGTGCCAAATTGAAATTACTTCTACATGCAAAGTTGAAACTCAATAAATACTGTTGGAATTCTCTTTTAGAATGTATAGAAGAAGAAAAAGAAAGGAAGGACAATAGCAGAAAGAGAGATTCACAACTGGGCAAGCCGAGAGAAGTGCCACATTCTCAAGCCGTTTGCAGCAGCCGATCGCAATCTGGAGGTTCGAGCAAAGGTATTTCATCAACCAAAAGTTATGGCTGTCCTGGGCGATCCCTTCGCTCGGAAGGGAGGCTACAAAGGCTAGGTGAAGCCATGAGGGAATGGAGAGAGTCTGATACTCCTCGATCAAGGAAGGGAACCTCAGGACGCAGTGAAGCTCCAGCATTGAGAGAGTCACCAAGGAGGGCAGCTGAAACACTGTCTGGGAAAAGTAAGAAAGTTGTCAAGAATGAGGAGAACAAAAACACTAAAGAAATGACTGGGGACTGGAGTCTGTGTGGGCGACTACGTTCTGAAGCCAAAGATGCTGGTCAAGCATTGGAGCCAAAGGGATCATCAGATAATGCCCCACAAATGGTGGAGAGCAAGTGGAGACAATCCACAGATGTGGAAACTACTGGTGAAAGTGGAAGGGAGACAGAGCTCCCTCCAACCCCCATTCCTTCTACCTCTGAAACAACACCCAAGAGGCACAGATGTGCCATCTGTGGGAAGACTTTTGGCAGTCCAGGCAAATTGGCTCAGCACTCATACTCTCACACTGGGGAGAGGCCATTTGGCTGCTCTGACTGCCCCAAAGCATTTTCCTCCAAGTTCAAATTGGAAAGGCACAAACTTATACACACGGGTGAAAGAAGGCACCAATGTGCAACTTGCTGTCGGAGCTTTCGTCGTCGAGATCACCTTCGAAACCATGAACGAGTGCACCGTAGTGCTCTTGGTGAGAGTGTTACCCCTGATGTGAGTGTGCCTCCAGTGAGTGTGGCCTCCCCTGTCTTGCGCTGTGATCGCCCTCAGTGTTCTCGAGAGTTCCGTTCAGCTGCTGCTCATGGGAGGCACTTAGCTGGCCATGCTGCTAGGGAGGGTGTCCTTCAGTGTGAAGTGTGTGGTGCTGGGGGCTTTGCTCGTGCCAGTGATGTCCTGCGTCACCTCCGTGAGGTTCATGTGCCACAAACGCGGCCATCCACAAGTGTGGGAGACCCGGAAGAGCAACGTCGATTCCCATGTAGTGACTGTGGTCGGACATTTTTCACTCGGAAAGATGTGAGGAGGCATCTAGTAGTTCACACGGGTCGCAGGGATTTTCTCTGCCAGTTCTGTCCACAGCGTTTTGGGAGGAAGGATCATCTTATACGGCACACAAAGAAGGGTCATGGTATGGATATTGAATCAGTGGGCACAAGTGGGGGTGGAGAGACATCTGGGAGTACTGTGACAGGGATGAGTGAGTCCACATTGAGTACTATACCCATAATGGAATCAACGTCCAGTCTCAAAAGTCAACAGTGTTCTTCCACCTCCCCTCTCTCTATGTCACCAGTAGAATTCAAAACATTTGCAAGTCCTTCAGACTTACCACCTTTACGAATGGAGGCCATCAGTGAAGGAACTCGGATGTACGATGAAGAAAATAGAGTAGACATAGAGCATTTGCTGTCCCTCATTCCACCCCTGCCATCTTCTCCATCTGGCTCAGAGCCAGCAACTCTTTCGCAAGATCATTCCCCTTTCTCTCTTCGCCCTTCTGATCGTGAGTCTCCCATGTTGGCATCCCATTCATTATCACTTCTTTCTGAAAATGTTTCTGGAGTGGCTGAACAAGCTATTCCTCAGCCTGAGTCGACACCTTTACCACGCTTTGATCAGGTATTTCATCCACAGCAACCATAATTGAAATGGTTGTTTATTGGTATTTGCTACTCTTCTCATATTATCGAAATTTCATTTCACGTTGGTTTTTTTCTTATGTGAAGGTTGTCTTTAAATGATTTGTCATGGAAACTTATACCGTGGTATTAATTTATTTTTAGGGATGGGACCTCGATACTCGCAATACCTCGATACCCTAGATACCTTGATGGTAATGAGGTAAAAAATATGGTGCTTAATCTATGGTATTGTGCTCAATACCATACATTTTTATTTCAAGTCAAAAATTATGAAAGATTAGTTTTGACAAAATATTAATTCTTGGACGTAATTCATTTTTAGATAATATACATAGTTCATTAAATTATGCAGGTACATATTTTTACTCATCTTTTATGCCTTGTTCATATTTACAGCTTCTTGTGCTGTTACAAAATGCTGTTAAAGTTGGTAAAATTTGCTTGGCTATGGAATCCTAACGTGAATGTAATTCCATCTTAAGAATTGAGATGACCATGTTTAAAGAAAAAAATTCAAATTTACCATTTGTTGATTGTATCTGTTGGTGTTAATATACACACAGAGAGATAGTGTTCCTGTGATACCATAGCTGTAAGCTGATGGCTGTTATAAGTTTGAAATTCTACCATCTACAGAGCTAAGTTTTCCCTGCAAATTGAATTTTAAGTGATTATCAGTTAACAAATAATAGATACCTTTCGTTTCCTGTAAAGGCCAATCCTTACTAGGTATTTATTGGCTAAGTGTGACAACATGAGATTTGGGGAAAAGAATTTTTTTTGATACTTGAAATTAGTGGCTTGTGTTATAAAATGGCACAACACTGTAATTGTACTGTTATTGGCTACTTCTCCATCCTATTTTATCTTAAAACTGAAATTGACCTAATGGCATATGTAGGCAGTTTGTCGGTGGTGAAAATCAGGACAATTAACCAATAATCTGCAATGAAAGTACAATATATGCAAAAAGATGAACATTGATAATGTCCTATTGTGTTTCTTAATTTAATTATCTAAAATATATAAATGCTTACATTAATTTAACATAAAAGGATAATAATAGCTGGCAAACTAGAATGTTAAGGGAAAACTTCCAGGTCTTCCAGGGAAGATAAAAAAACCAGTGTTATTTTTAATTATCCCACAATCAGTTATCAGGCCCACTGTTAGACTATTTGATTATTTTACTTGAAAGTATGATAATATTCCTCAGATTATCTTTTAATATCATCATTAACCTTGATGGATTGATGAGGCACTTTTATTCATGTTTAGTTTTCAAATTCATGTGAACCAATAAATAACTTGCTTAACCTGTATGATAGTTAGCTATGAATTATTTTGAATTGCTTATACATATTTGGCATTTAATAGTTTACATTTTTTCTTAATGTAGTCTTTTTTTGCTGTTGCAGTTTTTTCATAAATATGAGATGGCTTGCATCTTTCATTTATATTTAATGACAATTTGTAGCTAATATGGATAAATGTGCTGTAAAATCCTTGAACCAGCTGTGTAGTTGTCTGCAATCCTCTTTGTGTGCAGCCTCATCAAACCTCTGTGCAGTGCTATTGTCCATAGATCTTAAAGAATTGGGAATTGCATAAAAATTCTCTTGCTTTATTTATTCTCTCCAATTAGTAGTTGTACATAATATATAGGGCTACAGGAACAACGGAATCTGATGCAATGACTTTTTTAATATCAGTCCCCTATTTGTAATGTATGTCATGGTGAATAACCATAAGATGGAATGGTCTTCAGACTAATCGAGTGTTGCCACGGTCTCAAAATTAAAATATTCCATTTCATGTGAAGATAGAGAATCCATGAAAGAAAAATGCTGTATGTTGAGACATTAAAAAAATATAAATTTTCAATATCTATTCCTGTAGAAAACTATAAATTTCGTTTGGCTAGATCTTCAATGTAAGAATAATATAGTATAAAAGGTGGTAATAGGTAAAAAGTTGAATGAAGACCCTTGGTACTTAATTCAATATAAAACATATCTTCAGTTCAGTACCAATAGGTAAGGCACAAGTCCAATGTATCCTTATCGCTGAATGAAAGGGGAAGCTAATTGGGAAAGACATTTTTTTTATCATCCATTTTTTAACTATTTGAAGCACCATCAATTTTTCTATTTTGTTGGGATGTAAAATTGTGGAAACTTTTCCACTTTTTCTTAACAGAAGGATAGTTGATTTATTATGTGTACTTTCTCTCCTGCTCAATCTTGTTGCAGTCCTGTCTTCTTAAGTTTACTTCCACGTATGTTATAAAATGAATTAAATTGTTTTTTTTGGAAACATACACATTAATTGAACTTAGTTCAATGGAATAATACTGTAATACATGAAATTTTGAGTGCATTTTTTAACACATTCAACCTTGCACACAAATGCCTTAGAGCCCAAAATGCATTGGAGCCCAAAATTTTGTGTCAGATGGTGGTGTAATCATTTTAAATTAAATTTTTTATCTGGTGGCAGACAAGCCATTTTTTATCACAATCCAATGGCTACTATCAAATATGAATCAAAGGATGAAATGGCCCACCAGTGGGTCACGCTGACTTGTAGTAATACTGACTGTGACTCACCGGTGACATATGCCAGGCATGGATATTGTAACTATTATTTTTTTCAAATTTTCCCTCTGAAATTGTCCTGTTAACAGCATTTTTGGTTTACCACCAGAGGATATCCCTTTGATCAAATTTCAAGCAAAAACATGTAAATCATTTTTCTGATGTAAACCAAGGTTATCATTAATATTAATTCCATGGTTTTCCCTGGCCTTTTTTAATGCAATCTCTCTAGTGGCATTAAATGTTCTATGGATATATTATAGGATTTATTAAATTCTATTGTCCTTTTTTGAATCAATTGTTAACATCTCATGTTAACATTTAAATAACAATTCCTGGAAATTGCAAGTTTAGGAGAGAATGTTTCCTATTGCTAGTAATAAAGAGGACAGTTATAAAATTTGATAAATGTATATATCATAAATGTAGCCATTTTTGTTTTTAGAAATATATAATTGGGGAAGAATGAAAACAAGCATGCCACACTGAATTGGACATGGGCTAAAATTTTTCAGTTATTGAAGTTATGGCAGCAAGGTGGACATAACCTTTCATGGAATTTTCATAGACTTTCACCTTTTACAGAACCTTTCATAGACTTTAATGGTAATCTACTGGTTAGGGTAGGTTTCTGATGGACATATGATCTCAAACCCATAGCCCATTCTTGATTTCTGCATACTTTCTGCAACCCTTTATTCCATCCAACATGCCTAATCTTTTCCTCCCCTTACCTCGGTTACCCAACTTTCTCCCTCCTATCGCTGTCCACAACAATCCATCACCACTCAATATGCTCTGCAACCACTTTTTCTGCCTTCATTAGATTTCTCCCAAGAGCCTTCTCCCCTCTCCTACCATGCCAAAAATCTGTTCATTTTACTTTCTGTCCACATAACTTTTCCCACCCTTCTCCACACCCGTATTTCAAAAGCCTCCAACCTAAACTTTTCATCTTACCTCAGCAACTAAGTTCCCTAGCCATAAAACACCACACACCACATGTACATCTTCACTAGTCCTTTATATCCTTCCCTAAGGTCCTTGTCATTCAATCTTTCCTCTTTGTAAAATTTTCTTTGCCTAATGTGATTCTTTTATCCTTATATTGCCCACCTTCATATAAACCCTACTTAAGTAGCTAAAATGTTCTACCTGCTGAAGTTTATACCCTCATAGTGGTAGACATAAAATGAAAAAACTACATGAAAATGGCATAGTTAATTCTGTCCAATCACTCATGCAAAATAAATTTATACTATCACAGGTGAAGTTCACAGAATACATATCTAAATGCAGTAATTTTGAAGAAATGCTGTAGTTAACTTATTTCATTTATCACTAATCCTCTTGGAAACATTTGCTTTCAGCGGAGTACTGCACACCTCCCATTTAACACAATTGCACAACATATGCGAAAAGTTATTGGTCTACCAATCCAGCATGCTAGCAAGTTTGTGTGTTAACACTGAATCTTCATCAACTTGATTTAATTTAGTTAAATTTTCACTGATTTACTTTGTAATTAATAATAACGAAACCTTTCCACACCTTTAATGATCAAATTGCATGTCTAAATTTTCGAAGAACGTACATGAACCCAGTTCATACAAGGCATTTATTGATTGTATTAGCTGTTGGTAATAGTTTTTTTTATTGAGAACTTCCTGGTATTGGATTTGTATGTCTTAGAAAATTTGGTACCTCATCAGTCATTAATTTCATCTTGTCAGCTTATGTATGATTTAGTATCATTTTCAGGTATTCACAAACTTTTTATTTGAGGATTTTGTAGTTGTTGCAGTGTGGAAATTCAGTGTTTTGCAGGGTATTTTTTCATGGAAGAAGATTCAACACAGTGGAACATCCACGAAAACCCTGAATTTCTATTCACTAGGTATGAGTTTTTGAAAGAGCATTGAGCAGAATATTTTATTCAGTTAACTGTATTAATCAGGATTAAAGGGAAAAAATCCATGCATATAGTAAGTCCCAATTAGTTCTTAAACATTCTCTAATGCAAGGCATTGTGATCTATTATGATAAATTATTTCTGGCCCATAATATCTAGTATAGTATATACTCATGTATAGTTTGAAGTTTTTTCTCATAAATTTGGTTTGAAAAAGTCAAACTATATATGAGAACATGGTTATTTCTTCTGTCAGAATCTTTTCTGACAGCATGCTATCAATTATAATCAACCATGACCTTGGGTTAAATGGAGAGTGGTAAACAACCTAATTTTAGCTTATTTAGTTTAGGAGACTGGTGAATGTAAACTCATGAAGTTATAACCTTAAAAACAAAGTTAGTGTGAATGCTCCTCCATATCATTTTTAGTGATTACCTTTTCCTATTCCATATTATGCACTCTTCATATTTATCATACTCTGACTTGTGAAATTATACAATGTGATACATATAATCAAGTGGAGGAACATAGTCTTATGTACTTATAATTATTTAGATATGCTAAGTGCATAACACGAGGGCAGTGTGATAGCCAGTGGCTATAGCATTCAGCCTTTGGTTATAGTTCAGTTCTGAAATCCAAACTTATTTTCTGGGTACCAAATCTTCCTGGAAAACCACAGGCAGCACAGGGAAAGGAACAGGATTAAGGAACTAGCCCCTTAATAAGGAAGTCTGACATTCATTTTCAGCAGCCAAATTATCAAATTACAGGAAAAATTAGTTCATTTGGGCAAGTTATCTTTCTTTCCCGAGCCTATCCCAGTTAATTTACTTATGTGGAATAATTAATTATAACCTGATTAGATGAGAGTCAAATGTACCTATGCAAATATTTAATGAAAGTTAACTTAACCATGATAATGAGTAGGGTTCAGTTTTAAAAATAAATATTATGGATTATGATGAAATGTGCCATGTATTACTCTTTTATCCAAGGGCTTGTGACAGCAAATCCCAAAATTGATACTGTAATGAATTTCATAATACAGGCCAACATTTTATTCTCATTTCCTTCTTTGTAACACACCTTTAGAAATAAATTATTTTCCCCTATCTGGTAGCAGCATGAATTGTGAAACTTGAAATAAGTCTGTGAAATATACGTCTTTGAAGCTCTCATACAACACTGTAAATGTGCTAACACAACATACATTTGTATTTTCTGCATGGAGACCCCATACCGAGGCAGTCATTAATGCAGAGTAAATTGTTTTTTCTGGTTGCAGTAAAAAGTACACTCCTGAGAGAAATGTGTGTGCCAAACTTTTTAATAAACATTGGTACATGGTGTCTTCTTACTTTTAAAGAAATGATCAATGTAATTGATGTTCTTTTCAGTGAGGTAGCTTAATGGTTGGAGAATTTTAGTCACCTTGGGTTTACATATATACCTTTTGATCCTCCCAGCTAAATTCAATGTGAATACTTTTGTAGGTAACAAAGCTTTAAAGGGGGAAGGAATTGCGCACGTGCTCTGAATTTGTGAATTACATTCCATGGGTTTATTATTAGGTGATCCTTACTCTCACCTATTAAACCAGTTGAATTAGTGTTTGTAATGTTCAATGTGGAAGTTCTGAATTTTGAATTTGATAAATTGTCCAAACTGAAATTTTCATCAGGAAAAATTGAAATCAGTACTGAAAAGTCCATGGAATTTTAAGGAAAAATCTTTCACAAATTTGTTATTGCACACATTAAGCCAAGGTTTTTTTATGCCTACAAGAAAACCTGGCTTCATAGATGATAAGTGCAAGGTGCTATCCAGAAAGTAACTTAAGTTTGGTTCCCAAGAAACAAAAAAAGTTACACATATTTCATTAAAGACAACATATATGAGGTGTGCTCAAGAAGTACTGTTTTTGCTAAACAAAACAGAGTTTAATTTCCAGAATGCTTTTGTTTAAAAAATTAGAAAAAGTGAAAGCATATATGTGCCATCCTCCCATTCTTTTTAGAGCCTCAGAAGAGTTGGCAATCATTTTGACAAAAAAATCAGTTGAAAGTGACAAGCTTTTTGTTTCCAATCTTTTCACTTGAACTACACCATTCGGACCCAATATTCCCCTCCCTGCTTATTCCTTCTGCAGTCTCTTTCGCTAAAGCATCCCCATTGGTCTCCATCCCCTGGCCATATTTAAATGCAACTTCTCAATTTTCCCGGGACTGGATGATGATAGTTGGGTTAGAATAGAAGGTTGTGGGAAGTCATTGGTGAAATGTCGGTAGTATATTTCATCTGATTAGCGTAAGACATGATATCTCATCTCAGGTGAAGGATAAACCATAAGTAGGGGGGGGAACAGGGCATAGGTTGGGGTTTTTTGTGTGGAAAGGAATGTAAATTTGGACTTTTAGTAATGTAGCTTGACATACTTTTTTTGGTAATTAATTTGAATCAAGGATGTTACTCCACTTTCCGTATTATTAGCATTATTACTGCACCCAACATAAATAATGGTATCAAGTACAGGGTATCGAGAAACATTATTAATGTGAAAGTATTAGTTTGGAGTATCGAGAAACAAGATCAAATGTTTTGTCCCATCACTATTTATTTTGTCTGAAGAGATGCATGTAACAGTTGATTATTGGCCAAGGGCTAATTTTGTCCAACTTGTCTTGCTTATCACATTGCCACAAGTGTGGTTATTTATTTGTCAATGTATCAACAATAGTGGCCAGTGTCCACACTTTTGGGCACAGTTTTTAGTTTCAAATGTTTTCTGTCATCTAAACATATTTGATTTGATTGAATGCCCATCTCTTTTGTCTCTGAAGAAGCCATTCGCTCAAGTACCATCTGTTTCTCTTAATCATCAGGATTATTCTAAGGATGTGAACCTTCTATTGTTTATACTAATGGGAGGTAAAAACTGAATTCTATGAAATCATATTAGTATAGGTTAAAAGAATGTTCAAAAGTAAAGGTAAACATAAAGTATATTGATGTTTGGTAATTTCAATAGGAATAACAAAAATGATGGTGCTAAATAAGAACATGCTGATGAAGTACCGCTCTATTAAAAAATTGATACCTATGCTGCTCTATGCCTGAAAAATTAACTATCTTAGTTGTGATGTGATATTAAAATAATGGGCTTGTTCACTTCATTTTTGGTGGTTCTAACGATATAAAGGACTACATTTTTCTGTTCTTTGTTATCTAGTTTCTGAGTTATGGGTCGTGGCCTATTTTAGAATGTAACTTCTAACTAAAAAAGAGGACCAATACTTATTACATTATAAAACCTCTTTCATTGTATTTTCTCAGTGCTATGTCGATTTTGCTGTGCTGATATTTCCCTAAAAGACACTGTTTCACCACAGCTGCCTCTGATGATGTAGTAACAGTCTCAAAGTAGGTTTTGACTTGCTTCTTTTTTTATAAGACAGCTGATAGGAGTAATTTTATTTACCCAAATACATTTTCTTTTACACATCTTTCAAGTTAATGAACGTAGTTGATGTTGTCAGAGTGGACAGCCCATTATTTAATGTCTTGTGTATTGCTTTAAGGCACTATATTTTTTATGGTTTATTCATTGAATAAAGGTATATAGGTGTGGTTAAAAGTCCTTGCTCAAAGATGTTTTTCGAGTTTTAATGATGAGCAAAGCTGAATCTAATCATTCCTTCAATTCAAAGGCATTGACTGAGACTAACTATTTGTAGACCAGTTGCTGAAATTTCCACAATAATAAAAATGCAAATAATATGGTGTAAATTAGCCAGGAAAACATCTGGTTGTAATGGAATATGTAAAAGAGGATTAAGGTATTTAGACCAAGGTTTAAATCTTAAGACTGTCCTGCTATTCTTGCTGCTGGATGGTATTTACTATTGTTAATGCTGTGGACAAGGTTTCATGCTTAGAAATTATTTTCTTAAATATTGTAGGTTTTAATTATTGTGGAAGCCATACTTGAATCATTAGGGAATTAACAGTGAGGTTATGAAATTTCTCAGTGCTTATCTTAAGACGCTTGAGAATGAGATTCACTAGTCTTTCGGAGCTTACATGATGTCGCTGTACCTGACAATTGTGGAAAGATTTTCATGGTTTATTTTAAACTATTGAAAACCTGGGACATAGTGGAATGTCAGAAAACATGAATGTAGGCATTTCATAGTTCTTTCTTTTCTGAATACAGTATTTTGTAAAGAAGTTTATTATAAAATAAAATCCAAGAATAGTTCATGCCTATCTATGTTAAAAAGTGACTTGTAAATACATTGGAGTGGCATTGTTCATAATTATTTTTGCATGCTACCAGTGTGCGGGTGCTAGGGTCACATTTCACTTGCCCAGACACATTGAATTTTATCCTTATAGAATTATAATCAGCATATTTATTTATCATTTATAAAATTTATAATCATGGAATTTCACTTTGTCTTTTATAATATAATTGTTCAAGGGCTTTACTCCGTTTTTAATGTTTGGTCTGTTGTAAGTTTCACACAACAGTTACACAAGATTTCATGCATGGGAGTTTGTCACCATGCTGTTTTAATGTTACACTCACCATAATTGTTCTTTTTCACTTATGTCTGATTTAATTCATTCCGGGTATTTGTGAAGTTGCTAGATGCTGTGTCCATGTAATTATTTTTAGATTTTGTGGAAGACAAAAAATACCAAAGTTGAATTATTCAATGTCAATAGAGTATATATTTTATAGTTATATGCGTTTTACAGTACTTACTAGGCAGATCCAATGTCCAGAAGCATTGGTGTGTCATGAGTTATTTTAAAATTGTATGATACCATTGGTGCTCATTAAGTCAATTATAACCAGTTTGTGGCTATGTGTACAGAAAACTTGTATTATTTTGTGCCTGGTGCACCAGAGACACTGTTAATTCTATGGAAAAATGTCAGCAAATGCTGTTCTTGTTTTGAATTTTAATAACTAGGGATGTGTTTGTTGATGGATAGAGGAAAGAAGTTCCTTTTTTACTGTTGGGTGATTATTCAGCTGTGTGAATGTTCTGATTTTTGATGCCAATTGAGAGGGCTGTAAGCCCAGTTGATTATATTTTGCTTAACCATTTTATGAATCTACCTCAAGAGCAGGAAATGCGGTAAGGCATTTTTTGTTTTGCAGTCCTGCTGTTCAGTACAAATTTTGTCTCTTTTTAATGAAACAGAGCGGGCTCTGAGTGAATATATTTTTAATAGATGTCTATGTTTATGAAGTTTGATTATATTCTATTTGTAGCACTTGATACTGGTTCAAGGTTTCCTTTTAATTGTAGATGTTTACCTTGAGAGGCATGTAAATATATAAATACATATTATATATAGCCGAGAGCTTTATTCATTTATGTTAAATATTCATTTGCCTGGTAAAGTTGTGATTTGGTGAGCTATGTTATTGTGGTATTTTGTGCTACATGTAGTAAGGAACTGGTCTTCAGAAAATTTCGTGAAATCCAATGATTTGGATCATCTATAAGGAACTCAAAGGTCTGTGATTTTTGTGCCTTGTTGGTTAATGTGTTGATGAATGGTAACTATTAAGGTGATGTGCCTTTTAATATGTTGGATTATGCAGGAGAGTATATAGTTCATTCTGTAAAGGTAATGTTTGATATTAATGTTTCCTTGTAGACTAAGTCAACCAAAATATGAAATCATGTCATTAGCCTCACCTAATAAAGATTACTTGTCATCGAGCATTTTGAATGCTATACATTGACCAATGTGCTATTATTATCTGTGGATGTATGTCTTGACATAAGGCCACTGTAACTGGTTTTTATACTCATTGTTATAAAAATTGAAAGAGAAAATTACTTATAATTTTCTTGTAATGCACATTATAATGCTTTTTGGATATTGGTTATTTAAAATTTAAAACTCAATATTTGAGTGTTTTTTATTAGTTTCAATGTAGTTGCATGTCTATTGCTGCTTCACTATTAACCCATGGGTTTGACTTGTAGAATGAATTGATAGAATTCATCATGATGAAGAATAAGCAATTATTTAAAGACCATGATGAAAACAAGAAAGAAAATGCATTTTATTGCTTTGTCATCAAAGAAAAAGCAAGACATTCTGTAAAAATATTTTGTAGAGAAAGTCATCAAAGGAACCTTTGTATAAATCTTGATTGTATGCAAATTCAAATTTTTGAATAAATTTTGTAGTAAAATATTAGAAATTAATAGGGAATTTATTTTTTAACCCTCTTCATCACTGTTCAAGCTAACACGTTATCCAACAGTATCTTCAACTGTTTTGTATTTGTGGTGCTTACAAACGTCCATCATGATGACATATATATATACCATTTTAAAAGAGTTCAGTGGATGCATACACCCTTATAAAACCTGTATGGGACTACAATTTTTTTACATCTGAGACCCCAATACATAAGTATTCCCTAGCACTGTCCTAGTAAAATGGTAAGATCAATTTTCAATTTTAGTAGTTCTACAGCTTGTGCATTGGTAGTATAAAGAAGATACCCTGTATGCATCTTGTTAAAAAAAGATGTTGAGTTTTATATCTGCTCTTTCTGTAAAAGAAATATCTGACCTCATAAATGCATTGGTGGTAACACTATGATAATACTATGGGATTAATGATTAAATATAACTTTTTTAAATCTACAATTACTATTTAAATATGGTGACCACACCTAGGTAGTTGGTTTTTTTGGATTATATTCCTCAAATACAATCCTGCCCTTGAAAGATTGTAGATTCATTGCCTGTAAGAAACTTACTTTGCTGATAGTCTTGAAGAAATTTTTCCCCTAAATAATCAACTATATGTTTGAATTTTCATCAAATTGTTCATTAGTACTGCTTAAGTGCTCGTATTCAGGTGGGTAAATATGCAAGACCCATAACATTTGAAAAAATCTTTTATAACACCAAAATTTTGGCATGGCAATCCATGGAAAAATAGTCCAAAAGTGAATCATTTTTCTATATATCCATGTTAAATAACATTCTTAAATGCCTTCATTTCATCTATAGAATTTACCTTTTGGTCCCTCACTGATTTTTTAAAGAGGTTTTTTCCTGAGCAGAGCGATTCATTTCATCACACTATGTTGAAGTAAATAAAAAATATTTGAAAAAAAAACTTGGTGTTGTTGGATGGGCACTAGGCAAGTAGTCTGACATCCAATATGTTCAACATCAAATGGAAAAATGCTAAAATCTGAGTCACCATTTCTTCACAAAGTCAAATTAAGTCTTATGGTACTCATCCACTTGTGAATTACAGAAAATAGTGAAGCAACACGTCTTTGGATGAATAAGAGGACAAAAAAGTCATCCTGTATTTAATAAAGACAAATATTTACTATAAAAAATGTACTATTCTGGATTGGCTGATTCATACATGTCTTGTGGAATAATTTCTGTCCAGAGCTTTAGATTGCCTATCAAGTATGTGTCGACATGAGTACGTTTGAAATTGTTCTACAGAAATGATACCTTTTTACAGACTTAACATTCAACCAGTTTCTCTTGTCCACTGACTTGGCATTTGATAGAATGCTCTCTCTACATTTGCATTGCGAGGAGGAATTACAAATAAAAACTTCTCAATAATTCATTATGAAACAATTCATGTGACCTTTCAAAATTTCTACGGATTGTTCAGTTGGTGAAAACTCAATACATCAATCGGTATGCCTTTTTTCATTCAAGTAATGAACAGCACATCATTCCAGTTTGGTACTGCATCCAGTGTCATCCGCAAAACAGTAAATGGACTGGAATGGATTAAGCCACTTATCGAAGTATTCCATAAATGCCATACCTAATTTCTTCATCAATAGAAAAGTATGTTGGATCAAAATTTTCATATTATTTTTTTGATAGGAAATTCTTTCACTTTGATGGACTTTGTTTTGATCTATTTGTTTAGAGCTACTTACATTAACTAAGATTAGAATATTTAATACTTCTGCATCTTATTTTTTTCCCCTTCCTATTTGCATGTATGGAATACATTAAGAAATGACTGCATGAGCTATTGGTAAATCTCACTCAATTCATTTTCAAAGAACCTTTTAATCACACTGGGACAGGAAAAGTGTGAGGACATGGAGAGTTAACAGAGACAGGGTGAGATGGGCGAGCTTTACAGGAGAGAGAAATCACTGTCAGGAAGTCCGAAAGGAACATCTTGACACACTATTAGAGATAAATCAGGAAAAGTACTGATAGAAGTAGAAGATATTCAAGAAAGATGGAAAGAGTACATTGAAGAACTATATGGTAAAGACATTAGGCCAGCTAACTTGAAGATAGAGAATATGAGGTCGAAGAGGATAGCTTAGGTCCAGGCATGATGGATTGGGAAATAGAGAAGGCATTGAAGGAAATGAAATCAAACAAGGTTGTGGGGTAGATAATATCCCTGCAGAATTATTGAAGAGCTTAGGCAAACATGGAAGAAAGAGTTTTTATCAGGTTGTTCGTAGTAATTATGATAGTGGAGTGTGGACAGAAGACTTTGTTAGAGCAGTATTAATTCAAAGTAAAGAAAAAGCAGCAGTATATGAGGACTATAGGACAATTAGTATGATTTTGCATGCAGCAAAGGTAGTATTCAGGATCATTAATAATAGGATGGAGAAGAAGG
>LYUA01003418.1:39850-50291 GCA_002093875.1 Calopteryx splendens
AATTCTTATGCATAACGCGCACTCGTTCACCTTATGTATAACGCGCATCAAATGACTTCAAAAATTTTGCAAATATAAACCTTGTATAACGCGCGCGTTATACTTGAGAATTAAGAGTACTTTTTTATTTGCCAATTGCCAGCTTGTGTACTTTTCCTGTGCCACTTCTTCATTTGTTTAAAATTATTAGTTAATAGCATTTGAAAGCGAGTGAAAAAAAGCTAAAAAGTTGAAGGTTGTCATATGACATCAATGAGTTATCACTTGTATTATTACAGTTGTGAGTTTTATAGAACTGCGTTTTCGCGTGTCTGAAAAATACTCAACAACCTTCTCGACAACTCCTCAAGGGGTGGGAAATTTCTCCCCTCGCCATTCCCCTCCGTGTGTCCGCCACTGCTCCGGGTTCCTTACTCCGCGGCCGAAGCGTCTCATAGCTGTGGGATTAAATCGCTCCTGCCAAATTAAATGGAGGTTATTTATTTCCGTGAGCGAATCATTCGCGAAATTCGACTGCCTTTTTACGTGCACATAACAGTATTTACGGTCCTTTGAACATGCGAGCACAGCAGACACATCGATCTCAGGAAGATAAAGGGGTTTTACCGCGAGGGAGTGATGGAGGGTTGGGAGGGAGTTTCGGAGGAAGGGGGAGGTGCCGTGGAGGAGAGGGGAAGGCTAAGGGGGGTGGGGGGGGGGNGGGGGGGGGGGGGGGGGGGGGGGGGAAGGAGGAGTTACGGTCCCGTCGCGGAAATGCGATTTACTTCCACCCTAGTCCCTCTCCTCGTCTCCCCCCCCCTCCTCCCCTTACCTCTCTCATACTCCGAAAGCCCATTCAATCCTTTTCAATATATGGTCGGCGCGCAACCCACAAAGGAAACGACGAGGTCCACGGGATGGGTGGGGTGAGGGGGGAACCCAATCCGATTCCGGCGAAATCGAGGCACTGGGGGTTGGATTTTGAAGGAGGGATGGCAGGATGTGAGGTGGTTGGGGATCGGGAAGGGGGGAGATTTGGAAGGGGGAGCGGTCATATTGCTCATGTGCGTGAATATTTTTATCCCATATCATCAGCGATTTTTCGGGCTCGGGCATCAATTACGTTGCTGCGTCAGAGATTTGACTCTTACCTTCCCCGCCCCCTACCATTCCTGTCCTCCCTGAGCTCTCGGGGAAGCCTCCTGATGGGACCCTTCCGTCAAGATAGCATTAAGGAGTGGGTGGGTGGAAGGAATGGGGCCATCTTGATCTCTCGCTGTGGGCCGCGGAATGAAGTGACCGTACAATTTCGTGTGCCATTCACAGCCCCTTCCATTTTAAGACTCTTTAACTGTAATGAGGAGCGTCAGTGCGGGGAATTAAACCCTTCAGTTATCCCATTACCTTCCAGTTGTTAGCTCACAACTATTGGCGTAGGCGGCAGTCTGTTCCCTCCCGCTGAAGAGGAGACCGGAAGGCGTGCCGATTTTTTGCAATCTATACTCGGGGAGAAATGAAGCTGGAACGATTTGATCTGGGTGTATTTTCTTGAGATACGGTCGGGATAAACGGAAAGATTGGGGGAGATGACGAGATAAATTCGCCCTTGGCGTTTTCGAGCTGCGGCAAAATGTCAGAATGAGAATATTTCGCTGACGCTCGGATTTAGAAAGTGAAACATGATTTGTTTTGCGATGTAAATCAGCTGAAATGGTGGCAACTTATTATCCAGCAACGACGACTGTGCGGGTTCCCAAAAGTGTCTAAATCTCATATATAGGGCTGGCGCATTATTTCTTCTTTCCTCGCCTTGCCTTTTTCAATTCTTCCTCGTCATTTCCCTTTCCGCATCTAATTTTTCTTTTCGTTCCCCTGCGTGTCTATCTAAAATCCAACCCCCAATCCTTCTCCAACGGTTTCCTTACCGGGATAGAATTTGTGGCCACATATCTGTAACGTAGCGGTGGGCCAAACCGTCCTTCAGCATTAATATTGACAGGAAATCCCGCAACAATCGCGAACATTGTGTGCCTCCTTTTTCGTTCATATGTGTGCCAGCTTTTCCTTTAAAATACATGCGGTGGTTATTTGAGTCAAGCTTTGATAATGCCGGTGTTTGCGCTGGCTATGATGATTTTACAATATCCAGTTGCTTGCTTTTTGTTGATATTTATCGTACCAGATAAGTGGAATGCAGGATTAACTCGGTATCTGAGATCATTGGCACCTTCAACTTAGGGTGAGGGTATTATGACTTAGGGTAGGATAAATGGTGAAGAAAAATTCATTTTTACGATGGGTCGGTGTCAGACTATTAACATTACATTTACCGCGCTGGCTGCCGCTGTGGCGTTTGGCAGAGGGTGGTCACCAGTCATTAGAGTCATTAAAGATTGTTGGCATACAGCATCATTTCGTTTTCGGGAAGTTCGAATTGTCCTACGTGTTTCGTACTGTCACGATTTGTTTGAGAGAATAAGGATTACTAAAATCTAACAATGAGAATTCCTGATACTAACAATGGTAGTATTTAGGTATGTCCTCAGCTATGGATCACGTAGGAATTATTATGTTAGCCATGCGACCCGACTGATGTTATATATACGCCATGCTTGGGAACCCTTTAACCTATGGTTGATCCGCAGCTAATGTGTATCAGTGGCTATTTTCAGGGGTTCGTGAAACCTTTTGACGCCTTAAGGCCTAATACACTCCCTTCCTCTTCCACAGTCCGCAAAATATGATTTCCTGAAAATCGCCCTGAAAATTTGATTTACGTAAAAGTTTATATACTCCCATACTGGCTTTGGAATAGAAATAGAGATTATTTGGGTATAGGTCGTGAGATATAATGGTCAGCATCATATACATGGCCAACTTAAACAACACGTCTTAGTCGAATTATGTTGAAATGACATCATGCATTTACACTAGACGAGACAAATTTTATTTTAATTAATTATATTTTAATTTCAATATGCCAGTATAAGATACAAAAGTAACAAGGTGAATAATCACAAAAATGGACGAGCAGTTTTACAGTTAAAGTTTTATGCCATCATTTTAAAATTTAATTGAGGGTCGAATTTTAACGCCTTAAGAAAAGCCTTATGATAACCAAGCAGTTTAACAGAATTAGACCAAGAATTGAAAAATTCAGGAAAATTATACGAGTACACTGGTTCTCACCTGTAGGCAATAATCAAACTCGTTTTCAAACTAGAATAATTCAATATTAACAGTTGCTAGAAACTATATATTGTGCAGCAGTAACATTCAAATATATTTATGACCTCCAAAATTCTGTTTAAAAAAATGCATCAAATTAGATTGCTTCAAGTCTGCAGAGATTGAATTCCATTATTTGGCGGCAGAGACGGAAAATGCTCTTTCGTTATCAGAAGTGTGATCGATAATGGAGGATAAACTTTTCTTTTGTCTTAAGTTTTATTCTTTTTGTGGAACACACATTTTAAGTTTTAGGAGTAGACATCACCGCACTAATTAATACGATTGGAATAGTATGGGAAATTCAAAATGGATGAAGAAATATTTAGAAATTGCATTATTCATAAATAGAATGTCTTTAAATGCTGAAAAAGTTGATACAATCACAGTCATTCACCACAGATGTGGTATATTTAATAATATTAAGGAGATCACGATGGTGGCAAACCAAACTGGCGGGAATGAATTTGGGCAGGACGACTCTGACTTAAGTGTGCGGTTAACGAGCACCATTTCGTAGAATGAGAGACGAGTCAGAAAGAGAAACATGCACCTGAGGATTCCTCTTGCAGGAAATCATCTCTCCCAGATGTCCCAGTTTCGTAGATGAGACATTTACAGCGACTTCCGACCTCTGGATAGTCGATGCTTGATCTATGCTGCAGCCAAAATGTTGGCGCCCTCCCATATGCGCCTTCTCTTGGGAGGACAAAGCAGAGATCAAGCCGAAGGAAAAATATTGAGGTCAAAATCACGCAGGCCAGACAACAGGCGTTGGGAATTCGGTGTGTGATGGAATGCATGACATCTGGGCGTACATTTACTCAGAGAAGCAGACGTATATCCCGCACGTAAAGTTACCACCATCACACGGGCAAGGAAGTGTAATGAAGCTGGAAAAACAGGCAGAGAAAAGATTTTTACAGGTTATTTAAACCTTGACTTCCGCAGTTCACAAAAAAGTTGTTAAAAATTGTCCTCCTTGAACGACGCCATCTTGAAAAAATGGCAGCCAAAGGATAATCAAGAAAAAAAATTATATCGTCACCTAATTAATATTAAAACTTATAGTTTTCGTCAAATTTAAGAAAAGAATGTATGCAGATAAAATGTGATTTTTCTGAAATCATTATGATTAAGACTTAAAACTTACGACTAATTAAATACTTGTTAATTTACAAATATGCATTTTTATCGTGCAGATATTTTTCCAAGAAAAATATGGGTCGAAAAAATCTTTTCTCTTTATTTTATAAATAATTAGGCTTTTAAGTAGTGGAAATCCAATATTTATTAGCGGGGATACTTTAATTTTTTTTTGAGTGTGTACGCCCCCTCGCCCCGAAATGCTCCGTATGCAATTGCTATGACGCAGTTGTTGAGTAGGTACATGTGAGGTAAATTTTTTTTTTACATTTTATGCATTTTCACAATAAGTTGTTAAAGCTTTTGTTGTAAAGTTGTTAATGGACATGAAGTTATGATTAAATATATCCTTCCACTTTTAGTTAAAGTTTGAAGAAGGACGTACAATTTTTTTATTTGCGTCAGTTTACGCAGTCATTCAAACATTAATTCCTGTAACAAATTAGAAATTCGCGCTATTATTTTGTTTTTGGGTACGTGGTGATAATTAATTTATTTTAGCGCGATTTTATCCTCCTAGTTAATTACTTCGTGCTAAATATAAAATCGCACACGTTTACTTCGCTAATGTGTTTCGACGTTTCCGCCGGCTGCTTCTACTACTTCTAGTTCTATTATCCTGCGACAGTCGTCGGATGGTGGCTGTGTTGGAGGTGGTGCCATCAGTTGTGGTTTCCTCCAATTTGACTTATCAGAGCTTTAAACTTCAATTGTTTGCACAGTCTATGCCACGACTACGACCGCACATTGAACTGCACATAAGACCATTATCGTTACAGGAGCATCGCAAAGTGTGGCAGAAAAATTTTTAGTTGCAAATAAATTTTCAAAATGAATCCTGGATATGTACCTATGTAGAAAAAATGGGAATAAGTTTGAATTTTTTTTGCTATCACCATTTTAATATTTTTAACAAAACGTAGTCTTTTAAATAAACCATACGGAGAGTATATGCATCACTCTCAGGATTAATACAGGATATAGGAATTGTGTCCATCTTCTGAACTAATTGTATAATGAAAGGAGTCTTGTTTTTGGAATACGAGAGGAAATAACTTAGAGAAAAACCAGTGTACATATCTTCTCTGAAATCGATTTATTGTATAATTCTGTAATAGCGCTGAGCTGTCTGAGGTGCACTGTTATTTTTCGGGTATTTAGGGTAATCATTGAAAGCAATTGTTACGTTTTGGCCGTAATCATTGACTTCAAATTTTACTTCCACCCAATATTTCGCCTTATGCTGAAGATCTTGGTCTACCTTACTTGTGTGATATAACCTCCGTTGGGTACAGAATGATATGGTTTATAACTTGAGTGATACAGCGCACATTTTCAGACTGCATTTTGCATGAAGCGTCAAGAAAGCCTAATTTCGTTTTCTCCTAGACGTACCACCCTCGAAGAAGAAGAACGATGAAAATTTAGGTGCGAGCTCATATTACAAATGTTTCTTAGTTAAAAATATTCCATATTCATGCAAATTATACGAATTTTCAGCTGCACTTGATTGAACTGCAAAATTTCGTTGTTGATTGTAATAGGAATGTGTTCCGATGACGATGGAAGTACCCTCTCTAAACGACGTAGACCGAAAATATGACCGAAATTAACCATCCTATCGATGAATTTTTCAAGCAATCGTCCTGCAACTTCAAATTATCTGTCACAATTCACAGACTAGTTAGCAATAACTAAATTGCACTTTGGAATAAGAGTAGGTGTCACTTGGCTCAATGTGTATTCGAAGAACCATTTAGTAAATACCTCGATGTTTACCTTATCATTGAACTGGGGTGACCTAGTTAGGTCACAATGCTGATTTGATTTGACCGGTTAAAAAACAATAAGAATTTAAAATACATTAATACATTTTTTGCATGTTATAGTCGATGTAATTCCTGTTGTGGCATTACCCCATTTACTTTTAGCATATTTTGTATGTATACCTACCTGAGAGGATTTTTCTAATTGAAAATGACTACGTAGGACATAAGTTAGCAGACATTTTTCTTTCATGATACAGGTGCCATTTACTATATTCACACCCCTCAGCCACTATTTATAGGCGTAAGCGTCCCACTAATTCAAGTATTTCTTCCTGGGAGCGAGCCTTAATGTTTTACATGCATACATTTTTACGTGTTGGCATAGTGCCACCGTGCAGTTTGTGTTTGTTTGCGCGTGGACGCGAAGGAGATGGAAAAACGAACCAATGTCAAGATCTTCTATCCGAACCGATTAAAATGTACCCGGGCTACTCTGCGAAACTAATTGCTCTCATCGGAGGCATGCTCGGTGGAGTGAAAGGCTGATTGAAAACATCAATTGCATCCCCGCCTCCCGAGTCTAGGCGGATGCACTTGCGGCGGGCAGGCATAGGGACTGGGGTCCCTTCGTCTGCTCCGGGCTCATGACCACCTTGATACAATCAGCATCAAGGTGGATATTGAGTTTGAAGGTGTTATTGGTATGACCCTACGGCGTAATGGGCACACATCCGCTCGCGTGGTTGCAGATTTGATTTTTCTTTTGCTTCAGGAAAAATATTTAGGATCTCGTATTTCCTCATTGATCATTATTTTACTGACAAAACAGAGTAGATGAAATATTGAAAGGGTGAAGATATCTATTTTTAAAAAATGAGAACATGCGAATCTCATGAGTTTATATTTTTTACCCAGGTTCACGTATACTAATTCATTAGGGCCAGTCCCACTGTGATCCCTTTATAAGAACTTCAAAGAGCATTATGGATCTGAAATATGACTTGCCGGTGGATTTCCAGATGAAATTGACTGGAAAAATAGTTTTGCAAACATTTAAATGTTTTTGGTTCTCTTAAACCCCCCCCCCCCCATTCAAGATCACTGACGTGATGAAATTTCATTACAAAAAGTATAAAACGACCTTATGTATGGAAAGTATTTAGTTGGATCAAAAAATTTGGTTGTATTTAATATTTCCTCAGGTTGTAATTTTTTGTTTTAGCCCCTTTTCAGAAGATCACGATAAATGATCTATATGTACAAGGTGATGGACACAAGGTACTAAAATTTATATATTTTAAATTGAACATGGATTCTAGTTCAATTACAATCGATCTTTGATTTAGTATTGATTTTACAGTTGGGCTTTATATCTGTAATACAGGTCCTTTGTGTACCGATGGCTTGTATAATAACTAAGAATTGTCAGAAATATATTAAGGTTTCACTAAGGTCATTCTAAATCCACTTATTTGGCCTCTATACTACAGCGCAATTGAACGCGACGGACGAAATGGCATACGTTTTCAGAGCACTTCCTGGTGGATTAGAATTCAATTGGCAAGGTGATTGACCGTAAGGTAAAACTTGGGGTAAACATTTGAAAACAAACTGGACCACCTTGATTTGACCTCACCTTGATTTAAAAGAATACTATTAAAATAGTATTCTTTTAAATACATTTTTGATTAGCTTTATATCTTACCATCATTCCCCTAAAAAATGACTCGTAGTACTAGTGTATATATTCCGAAGAGAAAATAATTGAGGGGCTGGAAGATGGGTGCTGCATGGCTAATTACACTCTTTGTTGGCATTTCCTTTCAATTCACGCTAAGAGGGATAAAAATTGTACATTTCCGCAAATGTAGGCCTATTAAGGCCTTTTCTCCAAATTATTTTCAGTAATTAATTATGCTAGTTTATTGAAACAAGCACGGATGAAAAGAAAATTTAAAATCGACACTTTTCGAGACTCATAATTTAGTTTTTATGTACATATTTATCTTAAGTATATTACGGAATCACAACAATCATTTGATGCATATGCATGATATGTATACATAAATGCATATGAGACATGTGATGTGAATTAACATTAGTACACGTTTTTAAAATATTAGATTATAATACGAAGACGCATGTAGTCTTTATAGTGGTTTTGTAATCGGTATCGAGAAAAACTGGTATTGATGCATCACTACTCCTAGCTTTTGCCTCCCGTTTCCTTTATAACTCCAGAGCTGTCCATCCATCTGCTTGAGTATTTGGTTATATTTTTCATCTAGTTTGTCACAATTTATAGTTACTTTTTTGTTTCCACATTTAGAAGAAGAGGTCACTCACTATTTTACATGCATGTGCTTGACGAGTGGCGTGGTTGTCCAGTAGGTAGCGCACTTCTAACCGGAGGGCTCGCTTTCGATTCCGGGTGAAGCCTCTGGGCACTCTCACCTTCACCCAAGTTGTGTGATTTTTCGGATACCAGATCTCCCTGGTACTTGAAGCGGCACAGGGAAGCTCCCCCTTCCTAATTTCACACGCCGTTGAGTAGTGTTAGATAAGCTCTACCTTCATATATCAAATCAACCTTCGGTTTGACAAAAACTGTGGATTTTTTTGGGTGTTGTTCTTATCCTTGGTGTAGAAGAAAAATTGGGATCTACTAACGAGGAAGGCTTTAACCCAGCACCATTAGTTCCGAGTTATTTGAGTTTGAGAATAATATGATCAACGCTATTAAAGGCACTTAGTTGGAGACCCCTAGAACAAGTTATTCAAGGTTTGAGCCCATGAAATAACATACTAAAATATCTACAGGAAAGTTGCAGTTGACCTGCCTTCTTGGAAGCCATGTATACCCGAAACAGAATGAAATTGGTACGCCAATCGCCCGGTAGAGAGGATACATTGCGAAATATATCTACTTAAAATGCAGAGCATATACGAGCGATCGTACGCGAAATGAAACGAAACGGATTATATAATTGTCATTTGATTAAAATGGTTAACGAATGATATAATACGTAACGTGGTGGAAATATTCATACTAAAATTGAAATAAATGAATTGGTATAATACTGATTTTAATTTTAAACTGGCACTGAAAAAATGGAAGGAAAGGAAAACAGGCAAGGGAGAAGTTCTGGGCATGGTGGGGAAAGAAAGATCTTCGGAGAATACTAAAGAAGACAGGAGAATTGGATGCAGGGCGTATAGAGTTGTTTAATAAATAATTGAAGACTGATAGAGGTGAGATTTCTGGGTAAACAAGGTAAAGGGAGGGAAATATAAGGCATGTTGGTCGAAATGAAGGATGGAAGAAAGTATGCGGAATTGAAAAATGGGTTATTGTAGTGTAGGCTGTTGGGATATTAGTGTTGTGATAGTTGTGTGGTGGCGGAATCCATCAGAAACCTATCCTAGCTGTTAGATTACCATTAAAAATACGTGCGTTGTTACTGGCGAGGATTAAGCATCTGTAGTTAACCAACCTAATTTTTGGCGCAGTAATGGTGATAGAGCAGATCTAGGTGATTGTTAAAAATGCACTCCATAAACTGAATGCATCATGTTTTGAAACCCTTCTGTACCCTACGAGGACTCCAGGGGGTCTGCAAGCACTCTTCACCCGTTCCCCCGTTACTACGCCTGTGCTATATGAGAAATATTGAGGAGTAAGAAATCGTTGTTATATACAGAAATTTGATTTGAATTATTGCTGGATGAAAAAAATCTTCAAAACAATTTTTCCGTCCGCCACTTGCAGAAGGGGGATTTCGGCAAAATTCCGTTGAACAATTCTGGTCATTTCTCTCGGTGCCTCTCGGTGAAGTGTATTAATGTTCTCATAGCTCCGTCTTCGTGTTATTAGACTTGCTTCTCTTTTGTCTATTCTAAGTTATCTCCTCTACTGCATCATGAAATTCACTTCCACAAAAACCTTTAACTATGCAATTAATGCTCACTGATAAATGGTGGCGGATCACGTGACTCGTCTTCACTTTGGTTTGCTTGGGAACAAAGCAAGTTCGCCATATAGCTAGTATTAAAATCTGTGAATTCACTGTATATTTTTGTTAATATACAGCGTTCCCTTTCTGTGAAGGTCGGTCATAATTCTAATAAACGAGTAAAGTCATGTTTGGTTCACTTATTTATAAAAAGCTAATGGTAATTATAGGCCATCGAACTTCTTTCCCTTTTCCCTCTTCGGGTGCCCTTGCGCACGACGCGGTTGAATGACCTCTTTCACTATGTCACCCCTCGCCTCTCAATCACTGAACGCTCAATCATTTTTAGACTTCCATCATCCTGCA
>LYUA01003418.1:53065-65293 GCA_002093875.1 Calopteryx splendens
CCGTAATGGATAAGTTCCACAAAGTTAAGCCTGAAACCGTCGATTTCATAAAGCAATTCGATCAGCAATTGTACACTCTGACTGTGAAAAAATTCTTTAAATCTTGGCGTGGATTCAGCTGAATCTGGCAAAGACGCAATAACTTTCTTTGTTCCTATCCAACACATTTATAGTTTCCTTAGTGGAAGTTTAAAAAATGGGAGATTTAGAAAAGAAAAATTTGGCAGTCTATTCCTTACACAACGTTACAAAACCTAAGTCGTCAGTAAGGCTGGATGGATTGAAACTAGTTGCTCTACATTCGAAGTTTTTGCAAACTGCTTTAAATAAAATCGATTTAAGAAACCTTCTTGTTGATGCGCACTTTCAAGAAATTCTTTCGGCAGATCTAAATAAAATTATCGACATGGGGCTCCTAAACATAATAGCGAATGCCGCAATCGTGCTTCGATTTTTTTTAACTATAAGTTTGAGTGTTGCAGAGGTTCAAAGATCATTTATTGTTCTAAAAAGAATAAAAATTTTCTACGATCGGCTGTGTATCACGAGCAACTAAATGGACAGGACTCAAAATTAATTGACAAATAGGGCTTATCTTAGATTATTCGGAATTAATAACTAAATTTGCTAATAGAAAAGCGCGCAGTGCTTTGAAATAAATGTTACAATTTAATAAATATTAAATAAAATTGTTTTTATTTTCTTTTCCACAATTTTATTTAAAATTTTGAAGGGCCTCTAAAACGTCGGTTGCCCTGGGCCTCGCATTTTCTCTGAAAGGCCCAGCGCAGAACACAAAGCTTTTTGCCTGCTACATATATTAAGTCGGTAGTTTCACAGCATATTCACTGAACTGAAATCGATAGTTTTGGGCCTCGCATGCTCTTGAATTGGGCTTATTTCTTCCTAAGAAAGGAAGAGATGAATTGGTGAGAGTGGGCCTCTCGCGGGTTAATGAAAGATAATCACGATTTGAGGTGCGAAAGATCAACAAAAGCGTGAATTTAGCTCCCTTGACCAGGGCAATGATGGCTTTTTAATGAAAATGCTCCTCCAGCTCAACCACTTCCTCCAATAGCAGAGAGAGAGGAGGGATCAAGAGGAATTAGAGGACTAGGGCAGGAGTGTGGAAAGGGTGGGAGACTCGAGTTTAATTTGCAGCTAAAGCTATCCATGTATATGGCATTGCTTTCGGAGTCTAATACAAGTGGAAGAAGGGTAACCATCTCTGTTTTTATTTCCGATACATTGTCATCGGGGACCAATCTTTTATTTCATCCGATCTCAGCTTTTTAGCCGAAGTTTATTTTTCTACTCCGCTGGCGATGTTTGCATAGCTTTTTATTATTCATTGTGCTGGATGATCCATTATTCGATTCGTATTTAATCACTTTGTAGACTGAGGATGAGACCGAGAATTGGAAGACTGAAAAATTGACATGGGTTTAAGGGATTTTCTTCGGTTCAGGAAAACTTGAACTAACATGCCTTTGTACTTAAAAAAATTACAAAACTTTTGAGATGTTAACTCTATTAAAAATGATTGGATTCGATAAAGAAAATTTTGGATGATTAAAAAATAATAATTATTTTTCTGTATTCATTTCAGTGATCTCCATGGTTTATTCAACTCCTTTTTGCGGGGGCATCATTTTATTGGAAAAACATATTGTCTCCACCTTCAATTGATGGGCGTGGGACCGACTGTGAGTTTGATAATCTCATTCAATATTCATTAATAAGCCATTTATAATCGTTCAATGAATTTAAGTGATGGTATCCATACGTTAACATAACACATGTATCTAACATCAATATACCAGATATTTTAGACAACCCGTATACATATTACAATTTGCTCGCCTGTGCTGGATGCTGCCAGTTATAATTACCAGACCGTTCGTTACCTTACACTAAATTTTGCCCTTACAAATAAGCTGTAGAAGTGGAATATTTAACTCTGAGGACGCATCTGTGGTGTTATCGGTTAGTGTTATTTGTAGGAAAGGGCAAAGAGATATTGGAAGTAAACATAATTCTAATATTAGGAAGTTTGTTTTGGCGAATAAATGCACTTCCCGAACAGAGTTGAAATGCCATTCGAAGCTTTTTTGGTTGTTTTTAAACAGGGAAATACCGTGGCTCCTTTTCCTTCTCGATATATGCATTTAATAGGCTTGCGAAAATTGCCTGCTTCCATCAGATTTACCAGTGTTGAACGCGCCTTGCGGTTATTTATCCTTTCCTTTCAATCAGAAATTCACGTGTTTCAATCATCCGCCGTTTTGGAATGAAGCCCTTTCGATTCCCGAGCCCTACTCATCCACCACGATCCCCACTCGATACCTATCTCACTCTGCCCTTCTCCTCCATCCACTCTCAAATTTATCCCTTGACTTCCTCTCTGTATTACCTACCTTACTTATTTTTCCCACCCCCTTTCCATCCCCATCCCTGTGTTCTTACCCACTCCGACCACTCCTCACCCCACCCATTCCCTCCGAAAATTTTGTATTTGCGGCTGCCAGGCTTAAAAAAACCGTCTCGGATAGAGAGGAGAAATACCGCTTTCTTTCACTGTTATTATTTTTCCTTTACGCTATTGGCAGACGTTTCCATTTCGACCTATCATCCAATTTCTTTCTCAGCTCTCCATCCCCTTCTCTCTTAACCGCTTCGTCCCCTCTATCACACACGCACGTATTTACTAACTGTCATGCGCACATGCGTGTGTGTTTGTGTGTGTGTGTGTATATATATATATACACACATATTATATATATATATATATATATACACACACACACACACACACACGTGTATTTGTCATGTTCATATGCGTGTTTATGTTAAACACACACGCACATTCTGACCCCCTCACTTTTAGCCTTCCTTTTTAAACGAAATCATTATTTTTTCCCCAGTGACTCTTTCCTCTCGAACTCATCTCACCATTTAGCCCTCTTTAAACCGCACGGGCTAAGATGCCATGCGCTCCGAACTCTCTCATCTTCTCCCTCTCTTTACTTTCCATTCCTCCCTCTGAACTTAGTCCTAGCTGTCAACATTATCCGTATCCTTTCCGCCCTGTCTCATCTTTTCCGTTATTTGTACGAATCCTTACTCCACTTCACCCGTTTTGTTCGTTTTCACTGTCATTGCTGAGGGCGAATCTACAATTATTTTAAAATCTAATTTCCATGTGCACAAATGTATTTTCTGCCAGTGTATTATGATTGTTAATACAGCCATGTTGTATTGTATTTTTTATGTGATCCAGGTAAGTAGAAATTAGATGTCGCTTCTCTTTCATACCAACTTCCATTCATAGATGGGCATAGTTTTGCACGGAATTATTTTCATTGCATGGCCGCAGAAATTCTTAAATTTTCAGGTCATTTCCATTCTCAGGTATGTACGTATACCTATATTATTTGGATTCCCATTTGTTTACAATATTTTCCTATAAGTTATTATATAACCAACATGACACGACACTAAAATGTCATTGCTCTTAAATAAACGACTTTTCCTTTGCAATTTATCTTGGCTTTATGTCGATACTGAGTGATTTAATGTGATTCGTAGTCCGACGACTTTTGTGTAACACAGCAGATCGACGGTTTGAAGCAGATCTCGTAAAGTGTAGGTTTGAAAATTTTTCTTTAGCAGTACTAATGTTTAAAAACACATGGGCTTCAACACAAACATAAATAAGCACAACTTAATATTTCCTTTTCATTTTATCCTCTCCCTCCACATGCCCTCTCTTTCCTTTTCCGTCTCCCGCACTCCCCTTTTCCTCATCTTTTCCTTTCTTTAACCTTTTACCCCTAGTCCCCGTCATCCCGTCTCCCTTCCGATTCCCCATCCTATCCCTTCAAAACACTCTATTTTCCTTCCGGACACGTACTCAATTCAGTTCGCTTCATTGATATTTCTCTCCCCGGGACCAGAGCATCGATTATTCATCTGCAGTTGTTTCTCTGTTTTCTATTTTTTCAAACCGCCGCTTGCAAAACATATTTATCTTGTTCTGCTTCACCGTTGTAACGGTAGAGTGAGTCATTGATCAAACCTTTCATTTTTCAACCCGTTTTGAAACCGCTGCGTGATTCCAGTGTGTACGTGAGCATGCGGGGGCGAGTATAGGGACGAGGAAACGAAGATAAGGATCCTTCACTCTTACTCCTTGCCCCACGTGCGGGCGGTAAGCGAGCTGGGGTAACAAAATGATTCGATCGCTTCGGAATCGCTCGCTTGAGGGACGCTCCTCACGCGACTGATAGAGCTTACGTGGGACAGTTTGATGCGATTACATTGTGCTGTTTCCCTCGTAGTCGAAATACAGTCGCTCCCCCGCTCGCGTCCCTTGCACTTGGGACACGACGTTAACGCATGGACGGTTTTTGGCTTTATGTCCAGATCCAGATGTCCCTTCGGGCGACCTTACTGTAAGAAACCGTGCGACGTAGGCACCATATTTGACCTCGGCTATTTTCCTTAAGAGCCAGTTTTGTACATGAGTCGAGAATTTCGTCGATCCTACTTGCGTTTTCACTCAGTATAACTATTATACAACTAGAGAGTTTCTATGCCAATGTAATATCTATACTTTAATGTAACTAACTGTGAATGTGATTTCTCTCTATCATTGACGTGTTATACGGGTCGTATTCAGTGAATAAAGGTATTTGGATTTAAGGATATAAGGATTTAATGTGTCCCAGGTCATGTAATGTTTTTCTTACTCAACTGTGTCTGCCTGTGCTTCATTCGTGTCTGTCCTTTCCTTTTTTTCCCTTTCCTTACTTCTTGATAAGAAATTCATCGTCAAGTTTACCTTTTTTTTAGTCACGGAAAATTATCCATGCTGAAAGATGAACGTGGGCTAACTTTTTCGTAAGGTAACCGTAAGAGTGTACACGTATAAGCAGTTGGACCAGATTTAATGTAGGGAATACGTGTGCTTTCAGTTGCACGGAAGAATATGGATCAACAAAGTGGACACTTTCGCGGGCCGAGACCAACTGCTCGGCAGACCTTTACTCATCTCATCTTTGGACTGAAGCATTGGCGAATAGTGGTAATGAATTCATTTAAAAATTTATCCAGCATTCATCAATGCCATCCACAGCCCAGGATCTGCCTTGATATCCTCTATTGTATGCCTCCTTTCGAATATTCTTATTGGAAAGGAAGAATTATCCCTTCATCGTGCAACTCCCAATGCCCTCAGATCATCTTCAAAATCCTGCAGCCATAATTTCCGTGGCCTTCCTGACACCTTCCATCTTGCTATTGACCAGTCGTTTGGGCATTCTTCTTCCATCCATTCTTTCTATGTATCCCAGCCATGCCACTCGTAGTGACTTGGAGAACCTAACTAATCGGAGCTATATCATCTGCATAGACAAATCCTTGTTTCGCTTTGTGAACAGTTGTTCCCTCCAGTTTCAATTCTTTCATTGCTTTATAAGATCAAGTTATATGCTGTAAGATCAAGTTGTATCATGTAACTGAGAGTGAATCCCCTGGTCACCCCTGGAGTCATCTTGAAGGTTTTACTCACTCTGGTCCCAACAAAAACTTTACATTGGGGTTCCTTCAGTGTCATTTCAAACAGTCTAATAAGTTTTTCTGGAATACTGATACCTCCAATGCATGGATCATCTCTTTTCTATTCACTCTGTCAAAAGCTTGTCGAAAGTCAATGAAGAGTATACGCAAATCATTTTTGTAGTCGTAGCACTTCTACAATGTGTACCTTACTGCGAATATCTGATCTATGGTGGTTCTCCCAGATCTGAAGCCTCTGATATTCTTCTAGAATGTCTTATCCGACATTCATTCATATATAAAACATTAAACCTGATTAATTACTTTGACATTAGAAGAAGCAACTAAGCAAGCATGTTCAAAATTCAAATAATGCCTAGCCATGATCTACGCTATATTTTCATGCATTTGATGCAAATATAAATTTCTCTAGTTTTCATTAAATAATGTTCCTGTGCAAAAAGAATCCATGTTCCCTACTTTTTCAGCTTTGGCGCTCTATTTTTCCTGTTTGCTTTTTTCCCTGACTTTATTTTTGACTCTGCAACTTTAGATTCTATACGCTTCCGTTCCGAAAACGTTTCTTTTTCGTTATAGCCGCGAACCGGAACTCTATTTCCTCTTAGTTGAGCAAAATTCACTCTCCATTCAGCTTTGCGGCTACTCCCGCATGGTCTTTCAGAGGAAGCATCGTAAAAGATCCTCTCTCTCTCAAAAGAAATAACGAGATGCCGATGTTGCCAACCATTTGCCCTGGTATCTTATTTTTCCCAGAGTGAATATATTTAATAGTGTTATAATCTTACTCCCGAAGCCTTACGAGTGCGTGGCCCGTGAATCGAAGGGGATGAATTTCACAAAGGGCTCCTAGGTTAACGTACGAATTTCCGACTTTCAAGTTTTAGGACCGTATCAGAGTGGAAAAAAACCCCACGCTGGGAAGATCGTCTGACGTGAGCGGGAGACTAACAGGAATGGCGAACTGAATAGGGAACCCGCATCCTTTTTATCTCGTTTTCTTCTCTCCTTCGAGATTGAATTGACGGCGCACGCAAAATGCGACAAGCTCCCCTTCCCTAATTTGATACCAATCGCGTTCGCCCCCCGCTGCGCGTGTTTATCGTTCGATTTATTTATTCCGGCCTTCCGACACCCTCTTCACCAAGTCCGCCTGCGGGTGATATCAGCGGGATAACGGAGCGATTGAGAGGCGACATAAAGATTGAACCTTATGTATTCGCACCGTCACGAAGCGAGGTTCGTGGGGGGGGGGAGATGATCGATGGCGAAACGGCAGATTTGTTTCCTTGTTTGCCGTTGCGAAGGTTTTATTCCATGATTTCACATTTGCCTCCCGTTACGGGAGCCAAATCAGTAGCGTTGGTGAAGTTTTCCCGGTGCGTGTTTCCTTTACATTCCCGAGAATTAAAAAAAAGGAAACTTTTGGAGTGAAGCTATCGTAATTGGGAATTCTCTCTATGCAGAAAATTTCACGCTGAAACAGAATACGTGCAAGGGCGTGGCATTGTTTATGATAGTGATATTTTAGATAATAAATGTAAAGACTTAATTACATTAGTCTCTTTTCAAATTACCGGTAGGCTATAAAGTGTGATTTTGCCATGTTTAAATGATTTCTCGATAGAAAAATCTTTTGTAGCCCAAAACGTTGATACACATCTACGTTACCGTACAACTAACGACATAAAACTCTTGATACATGCCCCAGATCCACTCATTAGATTTCTACCAAAACATTTATGTGCAAACACAAAATGGAACATGATCTCATGAACAACGACTGCCGGTACATTCCTTCATTTTCACTAATTCGACGCAATCACTACACCCTCCCTTCTTTTCCCGAAAGCATGTATGTAATCTAAATGAAACATCGTTCGAGTAACAGCAGACCAATTAAGTCGTCTATATTTTCACTATGTATACCCAAACACGAAACCTCTCCCTTTCCCCACTCCCAACCTTCGCAACAACCAATGACCAACCCAATGGCCCCTGGTCGCCCAATCCCACAATACCTTCCCTTAAAATCCCCGCCAAGACTTGGATAGAATATCTGCCCCACTATGATGTGCCCTGCTTGGTAGGTGGAACATGATTTTTAGGTACTCAGTTCCTTCATGTTTGACTTGTATGCGACAGAAATCATTCCCTGCATGTGCGCGTGTATGGTTCACTCCCGAGTATCGCAACCCGAGTGACAAAGTGCCTTATGTCTTTAGGTTAGAGTTGCCTTTATTTAATTTTATATATTTTAGTCCAACTGATCGGTTCTTGCCACAGGAGTCAATTACCCGTATACCCTGAATGTGTATGTGTGAATGCGTATTATAAGGGTTGCTGTGGATCACAAATCCGAATGGGAGTGTGTATTTTGGCAAATCTTTTCCTCATTTACGCTTCATTTTTTTGTAAAATTCCACCATTTTGGGGCGTAGTAGTGGGGTAGTCCAGTGGGTAAAGCGTTGGGGTGTTAACCGAAGGCTTCGGGTTCAATTCCCTGTGGCGTCTCTGGGCACCGTCAGTTTCATATAAGCTGCGTACAATTTTTCGGGTACCAGGTCATCCTGGGAAACCGCAGGCCGCACAGAGAAAGGAACTGGTGCTGCTTTTTTAATTATAGGTGTGGGAAAACAAAATGGCATCTGACGACGATCTAGAAACTTCCCTGGATCTAGAGTTCCCTGAAGAAAAAAATGGAAGGGGAGAGGAAAGAAAAATTACTTTCTTTCCGTGTTTACCTCGTTGGGGTGGTTTGTGAACACAAGTGAAGGAACCGATCAGATCCCCAACGCACACTCTCACCCTCTCTCCGCTTTTTATTTCCTCATCTCCCATGGTAACGCGTCAATTCCATCATTTAGGGAGAGCTTTTCTAGGATTGTTTCTTTGCAGGTATCGGGGAGAAGGATAAAGCAAGGCATGGGAGAATGTAGTAAGGGTGGGCTCGGTGGGAAGGAGATGAGTGAGGGAGGAAGAAAGAAGGAGATTGGTTCTGCGAAGGAAAAGGAAGGGAATACTACGAGTGAGGCTAAAAGAACGGGATGAAAGAACACTCGGAAGTAATTGAAAAGGAATCGGTAAACGAATATTCTGGCCTAGATTGTAATATTTCGTTTATGGGTTTAAATATATTCCTAGTTTTCAGTTTTATTTCCCGTAGAGAAAAAAATGAAAATGGAACCGCTGTCATCGCGATTAGTTTTCCTCAAGCTGAAACGGATTCCAATATTAGTTGTCACGTAGTAGTAGTGCTTTTATTTAATATCTTATCGACATTTAATATATATTTGTAAAATTTGCCAGGTGATCATTAGTAAAGCGAACATGGGCATTATTCAATAAAAAAATCTTGTTCTTGCAAAGTGCACAAGCAAAAAAGTATTAATAATAGAACTTTGAAATTTAGTTTACGTTACAAGTACAGTACATTATGCGAAGCACATGCACCGTTTTGAAAGTATGGATATATTTTAACCAAACATTTTTTAAATATCTAACTTCTCTTTTTGAATGCATCAGCTTGTCTCATGTTATTCATCATATTTTGTCAGATTACAATAATTGTCCCTCCGAGATTTCTGTCAGTATTAAACTTTCATTGCTGTATTTTATACGGTTTTTTCGATGGATGGTTAGCGAGGAAGGCGATTATGTATTCTTTTGGCTCATAAAAAGCGAGAAAAGTTTTACTACACATCACGTTTTTTGATCTTAAGTTACTAACATTAATGCATCTTTTACTTTCCTGATGGATTATCAATAAAAAGCTACATTTTAGTCATTCCGAAAAAACTTGTGATACTGGGATTTTCGGCATGTAGTCTGTGTGTTTTTATTGCACATTTCATGGTGGGATTTTAACCGTAGACGTCGCTGAATGCATGTATGTAAGTACTGAAAAGTGTACTTGTATTTTGTAAATATTCACCTATGGGTAAATGTATCACTATTACTAATGGCTACGCGGTAGCATAGTGGGTAGAGCATTCGGCTATTAACTGTGGGATTCCGGGTCCAAATTTCGGGTGATGCCTGTGGGCAACTCCAGCTGAAAAACAAATGGTGCGATTTTCTGGATTCCATATGATTGTGGGAAGCCGTGAGCGATATAGGGAAGGATTTTTTTTCATGCCCCTGCATGCGCGAAATCCACACACCTACAAGCATTGCTTAGTTCGGTGTGGACTCTGTCCCCTCACCTACCAAAACCAACCTTCGGGTTTAATAGCGTAAAAGGAAAAATGTATCTAATCACATTTGGACAAATGTAATTACCTACTTTTGTCAACGGTTGACATCAGGGAAAAGAGCGGCGCAAAATTGCGAAGATCTCGTTCGTCAAATGGAAATCATGTGAATACAATCATATAAAAAGTAATATGGCCTGTGTGATACTTTCTCCGTACTTTATATATTCGTATTTAGGAGCTAACGTCAAGTAACGCTTCGATCGGGGCGAGCATAGCGTCGGCGTACAATAAAAAAAATATTTCGGTGGCAGAATCACCTTCGTCGGTGCATTAGGTGTGGGTATGTATGTATAGCAGGCATGTGTGCCCTTATGCATGCGTGCGTGTGATTACCAGTTCCGATGCCCTCTGCCCATCCGAAAAAATCTCTAATCCCGGGAAACCTAGAGGACTGGAAATTTGCAGACAAGTAGCCCAAGGGCAAATGAGAATGGCGCATGACATCATCCTTTCAGGGAAGGGGCAGTGCTGTTCTCATTTTAGCGTATGGTGTTTCATACTTTCTGGCCCCGGTTAGTTTGGATTCTGATGGACATGTTCAGAGACATCATCTGCATTTGAGCCTGAGATCATCAGGATGACAGCGGAAACTCGTGATCAGATCGCCTCACCTCTCCTTCAATGGACTTATAGCAATGGAAAATAATTTTGACGTCGGAAAAAATTCATTTCCTCTTTTTCTGCACTAGAGTATACGTGAAGCTTTTTATATTGTTTAATTTGAGCGAATCAATGATTGAAAATCATGTAACCTCTCTCAACTGAACAAATATGTTTAGCTGTTCGTTCAGATGGGTCCAGAATAAAGCATTATGTATTCGATTGTCGAATATATTATGGGCCACGTGTTTGACCTCTACCGAAAATATGAGACGAAAAAGCAATGTTTCTCTTGGTGTGATACGTGGGTTTATCTACGGTGCTCGAAATGCCGCTCTGTGGGGTTACTTTCGTCTTTATAATTCGTACGTAACAGCGTGCTTGTCCAAATGCAGAGGGCTAGCACCTGGCTGATGGCTTTATTTGTAGGATTGGAGATAGGTGATTGAAATTCAGTAAAGGAGAGTTGCCTGCATAAAATCAATTCGGTGGATTGCAGAGGTTTACTCCTGGCTTTGATATTCTTTACCGGAGAGGCGATAGTTATTTAGCTTTATTTTTGGTGGCATATTAATTTTCGAGCACTAAATGTTTCAGAGGCTCTTGGAAACGAAGAAGTAAGGTGTGATATCGATTTAGATCGTTCTCTTCTTTCTACAAATGTGCTCTACAAGCAAATGCGATGGTGAAACGATACACGACTTTTAATTTTACTTGAAAGAATTAATATTCATGCAAAAGAGGAAGGTGTTCCATAGCCAGACCGAATAATTTTCTCGGTGAGAACTCAGGCGCACTTAGCCTGATATTTCCAACTGCGCGCCACTGCGGTAATTTCTTTTTGTCTCCGAAGTTCGTTTTCCATTGTGCTCGTATAAATTTGTTTCATTTCCAGCCCGCTTTGTCAACAGTTCAGATAGGAATTGGGCTATAGAAGCTATTTTTGAATGAGTAATATTTATTTTGTCCTGGTCAGTGGTGTGTAACTTTCTAGAATTAATACCAACTAGATAACTAAGTAGATCACTAATGGCGCAAAAAGGTTCGACATTTTCGAAGTAAAATGCACTGTACATTATCCTCGTATGAGTAGTCATATTAAAGTGTCATAGTAAAGTAGGTACATAGTGATTATGTTATGCATAGTGCCAAGAGCCCGCATATTGTGTTGCATTTAATTTATTCTCAGGCAGTAATTAAATTTTTACTTATTTGACTTGATTCAAATGGAAATAGTATTGCATTAGGTATCATCTCTTGAAGACCACTCAAGATTCGCTCAACATGTGGTTATTTTCTAAATAGATTTTGTATCAGAAAAATTGGTCTATTTTATTGCCGATCATCTTTGGGGTGTCCGAAGTACCTAATTAGTGCATGATATGGAGCTTGTACCAACTTTAATAAACTTGAAAACATCCCTTTTTCCACATTTTTCCGAAGAGGGTATAATAAAAGGCGATATAAATATTTATCCCCTATACCTGAATCCGTTAATATATTCCAAGTAAATTGTTTTATTCGCTTTATCAACTGACTCGGTAAATCGAAAAAAATCGCACCGAGGAAAAAACGGGGAAAGCACGAACACCGCGGAAAACAGTGTTGTCTCAATGATCTTCTGCTTTATTCATGACTCATGAAAATTAGATTCTGAGTCATTTGAATTGGAAGCGCTTTGTGGCCGAGGACATTCCACGGTCCCACGGCATCCTGGGAAGGGGCAGGGAGAGAGCCCCGGTGGGGGTGGGAAAAATGAGACGAGCGTGCGGCTGGGGAGGGGGGAGAGGAGTGC
>LYUA01003418.1:74817-87761 GCA_002093875.1 Calopteryx splendens
CTGTTGATTCAATTTTTAAATGAAACGCATTTTTGGTAAATTGAATATTTTATTCACAAAGCATTTAGCTATAAACCGAAGCTGAGATTAAAAAAATGTCCTTGTCTTCTCTGAAAAATCTTAATTTTCCATTGTTGACTCATTGGGCATGCATACCCTGGATTGAAATACGATTTTTGCCTTGGACCTCGGATTTCAGCGTAATATTATAAACGCTAATAGTTCTTGTTGACACTGAGACTCAGAAGCATGCTTGATAAATTCATAAAATTATTAATGTAGAATAATTGTTTAAGTGATACCAAAAAGAATGGGAAGTCGAAGAAGAACGTCATCGATGGTAATTAAAATTCATTCGAAACGAGTGATTTCCTCTTAGACGACTTGACACCAAGGTTCCGCTTAACAACCGGAATGAGTTTACTAGTTATTTAAAAACAAGCTCGTCTTGGGATATTTTCCCGTCCAGCCACTTTCTTCACGGCACCTTTTCTTGGATTTCTTCCGCTATCTTTACGCCCCGCCCTCACTCGGTCTCCTTCCCGCCTCCTCGATTACCGACCTTAGCAACCTCCCATTCCAACCACTTCCCTACCTGCCATCCTTTCTCCGTCTCCTCTGCCATTCCGACCTCTCTCTCCTCTCTTACCTCTCTATATCCAACATCCCGCCCGGAATGGCGTAAATTTCGTCCACCCTCCCCCGTCCCCCGCCATCCCCGTCGCCTCCCTCCTCAACCCTACGCCATCCATCTCCGCGCCAAGTCCTTCCGGCCCATGATTTTCCTCTCTCCCACAGCTCCTCTCCGGGGGCAGGGCTGAGAATTGGGGGTTGGGGTGTGGGAGGGGCCGTGCAAAAGAAATATAACGTTGGAAAAAAGTCTCGGGTTCTTTTCCGCGCGAATCTCGCAGGGCTGAGTCGTGAGGGTGGGAAGTGGAGGTGAGAAAAAGAGAGAGAGAGAGAGAGGGAGAGAGGCGATGGGTGTGGGCGTGTGGTGGAGTCCGCGGAGGCAGGCAGGTGGTGGGCACGCAAGGGAGAGAGAAAGTGAATGGGAAAGAATGGGGACGGGGAGAGGGGGGAGGGAATTGGAGGGGGGGAGGTAAGGAGCGGGGTAGGGGTGAGGGAAAGAGGCAATTCTTTCTCCACAAATCTCGATCTCCCCACCAGTCCAACATCCACACGTTCCGACACAAGGGGTCCCCAACCTCTTCACGGGGAGCGCTCTATTTCCAGAATTACGTACGTCGCCCTGAAGGGGCATCTACTTCTGAGACGAATGAATGCAGATATTGCTCTTTCGGCAGAAAAAGAAATCATTTTCCCCTGAATATCCGCAGCGGACCTCGAAACGTGGTTGGCCATGTTTTTGGCGTTTAAGTGCCTTTTCCGTGGGTATATACTAAAGAAAACTGTTGCACCTATGTCTTTTACAATGTGTAGATTGGAATACACATAAGAAGTTGGATAGTTCTAGTGTAAAACATGTAGAAAAGGTTATTAAAAGGTAAAACCGTCAGAAATAGCAGACATTCAGCATTGCACAAGTCAAACTTCTACTTTAAATATCAATTTCATTATTCCTAAGCTATTCATTCATGTGTCTGCTATTACCTATGTAAAAAATAAGTATAACTTGCAGGTTCATATTATTATAAATTGATCTGAAAATGGAATGGCTCTCATCTCTTTACATATTGCGTGAAATGTAAGGTCTATTTCTTCGTTTTTGGACATACATATTTTGTAAACATGATAATTAAGGTATTTTTGAGGTCATATTTTCAATTTTGTGATATGTACTACCTATTAGTTAATAATTTTGGTGATATTTAATAATTAGGGAAACTTATTCGATTGGATTTGTTAATTTTTGTTTTCATATAGTATTTTGTTTGACAGTTTCATTCGATCCTCAAATGTTTTTTTAATTGGCTGAAAAAAAACTAGTCTCTAACGCCTTCTCTGAGCATTCAATAGCCAATCAAATCAAATGATTTCGGCCTTTTAAAACATTTGGGAATTTAGTTTTGTATCCAATGTTCGCAGTGAAAGTTGACTACAAATAAAATTTATGAGAATAACTTATGTTCAGTGGTTATTATAATTCCCATTCAGATCTGAATAAATTTTCTGGTGGAATATGGATTTCAAAATCACATTTCTTTCCTTTGTTCCGTTATGCAGGGGTGGGAATCGATATCAAAACTCATTATTATTTCAGTGATTTTGATAGGAGAAGCGAGGTTCAGAAGACGAAACTGAAGAGCATGATCGTAAAGGACAAGATGAAACTAGTTGAAGCTATTCTAAGGTAAACTAAGGTCATGCCTTATAACGAGCCTGTCAGACCGTAGGATAGGAATTTTCCCACGGCTTAGTTTCGCACCACATACCGAATTGTCATTGGTGAAGTAGTGGACACATCTTTTCCCTTCCCTGCAGGGCTTGTGTCTTTGTTATATTTCTTTTACTGTGGTATGAAAATATCGCTAATGGCGAGATGCATCGTGATGTTAATACGATGGCGATGCGGTCGACTACGTCGATAAACATTTGGCTGGAAGTGATTGGTCTTCTTCCCCCACCATCCTGTTTATGGTCTGAAACTTTATCATATCCCGGTCCAAAGGAGTTCTTGAAGCGTTTTCTCGGTCTCCGAGATTTAACGCGGCGATAATAGGCAGGAGTTGACTCGTGCGGGAGTCCAATTTAAAGGTAACTTTTACATGTATCATACCCATTTCTAGCCGAGTTTACTGCCCGCATGAACAAGTTTGATATTTGGATGGAATAACTGCGGTCCTAGTCGGCGTCCGAGTTATATTTTTTCAACGTAATCGCTTGGAAATTGCGACTAGTGAACAGCGTAATCAGTGAATTTTTCAATATTGTTTTATTCATGCAGTAATTCATTTGATCGATTTTTAACTATCAAATACTGATTCATTCAATGGTCGAAGATTTTTTGGACTGGTTTCAGCTGCCAGAGCAACAATGTTGACATTAACTTTGGAGGGGGCACAATTCGCTTCCCGAGCTGAGTCGATTTCGTATTCTATTTTATATAAATCGAATAGTTACGAGTCATCTGCTGTATGTAACTTGGGTGAGTAACTCCTGTATGTATCTTGGGTTCAAGTTTCGTCTCAAGTCGAAACTTGAAACTCTTCGTTTCGTGGTCGGGAGGAAACAAAAAGTGGTCCTCCTACTTTCTTTTCTTTTGGGATCGAAAGGAAACTTTCGTTTTGTTTCAACTGCCAGCTCTGGCCTCAAATTGTCTCGCTACTCCCGTCTTTCTCATCTTTCTCTTCTCTCATCGATCGTTCTATGCGCCTCCATAGGGTTCCTTCTTGTAAAGCTGTGTGCTGATGCGTTGTATCGATTCAAATGTGCGATATTCATTGTGATATCGCAGTACTATGTTGTAATGTAAGGCAGTGTGATGTACGGTGATATTGCGAAGTGAATGTATATGTTGAAAATGAGAAATTTGACTTTGAAGCGATATAAAATGAAAAAACGTCAATTTACATCACGATGCCAATGCATGGGAATTTTTGCTACTGTAACTTACATCTCAAGATAGCGTTCACATTCGAGTAGCGCCTTACGCTCGCGACTGATTCTTCCTAGGACTAATTGAAATTGTGTACTTACTGGAACCCTTCTGGCTGGTATCAGACATTTTTAAGGGCGAAGATGGTTGAGTACCCAATCCATTCTCTCCAGTAATTTCTACACTGCCGCTAAAAAAATTATATTCCATCCTACCGGATATAATTCATGCTGATTTACCATTTGGAAAATATTGTGTAATAATATTTTACTATGCTGCTCGTTGTACTAATTTTTTAATGTGAAAAATCTCTTTGTAAAGGGAAGTAGTAGTGCCTGACGTTTAGGCACTAAATTTGTGCTACTCCCCATGAACTCATTAAGTAGGCAGTTAAAATTTTTCCTTACTGATGCATATCGATTAATTATTATATTGCATTTGATTCAAGTCATTACGTTCATTATCATTCTCGATTATTCCCTTTTATGTTCTGGAAGACTCTTGAAGCTCATTTTCCCAACATTTTCCTTTGCCTTGAAATATCGATATTGGCATTAATTTTTTTATCATTTCGCTCTATAGCTCAGATTACTATTCATAATTACTGTAGGTATATTTGATTCATGGTTTAAATGTAGTTAAACTTGATAAGGATTCTCTTCATGAATCGTAAGTACTCGAACCTTAAATATTACTACTATTTTAATCGTGGCTCTTTATAAGTAATTTTGCTTTAAAAGTTTCTCATTTAATATTGAACAAGACGTGGTGGTTAGTGCCATCGTTAATGACTCTGGGTTAGAATCCTGCTTTTGGAAAGTTGTGATTATACGCTATGAAGTATCTTATGGCCAAACTTTTTTCATCACCTTGGCCTTTCATCGTCATCATCATTACGCTCTTAGGATTACCATGTCGCAATTCTGCTATCTGAGACTAGACTATCCCCTTTGACTACCGTTCTATCCCTTAATTTTTATGTTTTGAAGACTTCAGTTACCTTTTTTATCCAATCCATGATCTTACCCTGTCGTTCTTATCATTTACGCCATGTTCCACAATTTTCTTTTTATTAACCTTTCTTACCTTAAAATGTGATCGATGAACCTGTGTGTGTAATTTCAATAAGTGCATTACTTTCTTGAAAACTCTTCATGGAAAACCCTCAACAGTGGCTCTATTGCATTGTTACTCTATTCATACATTTGGTATTCTTCATTTATTCCTTAGCATCAAAAGATCTCCGTGGCATCATATCTTTAATGCTTCATATCTTCTTTCCTCTGTTGCTGCCCTTGTCTCGAGGTCGAACGTTTATCAACTTCATGCAAATATCTTGATGGAGTGTTTTATAACTGGAAGACTCATTTCTTGTGCTGATAGTTAAGTTTTATGCTACTATAAGTGGTTGAATTTGCTCTTCTGGTATAAACTTCCAGCGTTTTACATCCTTTTTCCTAAATAGCGAAACACCTGTACTTCGGCGCTTAAGCAAATACTGATTGTAGTCAGCATTTCATATAAGTGTCTATAACCCTGGCTCACGCAAGGACAGTAGAATTATCGGAAAAAACGTCAAGGCACATGCATACTGGCTTGGTAGCGACAGGGAAATCCCTGCAAAAGGAAGGAATTGCTTAGAAAGATCCAAAGAATAATTTAATTTTGCGACTAAGGTTTTGATCACTTAGGATGTTATTTTAAATGTCACTTACCGTACTGTCATGATCATGGACATGAGGTGCCAATGTCACGCCTAGCGATCAAAACTCAAGTTGCAAAATTAAATAATTCTGTGAAACCTACTGTTTCTTTCCTTTTTCGTGGTGTTTAGATCCCACAAAGTGGCACCGTGAAGTATCAAAGGAAATTCCTGTTTATTATTTACTCTTTATTTTCTTCCCCTTTGTATTTCGGTTCCATTTTAACTCTCAAGCGTAGTCGCCCGACCTTTACTTATTTCCCACTACCCACTTCTTTTCTGACACCCCTATCTCATATACTATCGTGACCCAGTGAGACAACCGTGTCCACATTAATATTCAGCGTGCCCGCTAATCGGGAAAAACGTGGATTATGCGTGGATTTCCATTATCAGGCAAGGAGCGGAAAGAATGCGGGGATTATGTAGTGACTCTGGAATATCTTCGTGGTCACGAGTGTTTTGACTCTATTTTACTGACTTCAATATAATTATGGCCTTGGCGTTTACTCTTAAGTTGGTATTACTGCTAAGCTAGCAGTGCATGCGTCGTCTTCTGCGTAGAAAAAAAGTAATTTATTTTATAAAATAGATTCTTTGTTCTTGCGCGGTATACTTACAATGACAATGAGAAATGCGAGATGGACTAATTCCAACCAAACACAAGTAGCCTGCGTTTTAATCACCGACTAAGTGTTCGAGTCGTAGTTACTGCATGACGTAGTTTATAATTCCGACCTTGTTTATTTATCATTCTCTAGAAGGACCGTGAAGAGCAGACGATTTTGCTAATGCTTACAACTATTGTGTTTTTATATGCAATAGGTGTGGTGATATTAGGTTAAATATTGTCAATGTTAATTTTGCATATCATACCGGAAATATTCAGCGTCCTATTCCATTGACCTACATATAACTGCATTAGAAACCTCCCGTATTATATATTTTGGCAATGTTTGCTGGAGGTTAAAAGAGCACCTTTATACTGAACTTTAATACCACTGGGACTCGGATTTCAGCATGCTATCCGACCTTCTGGTGGCATGTCGAAATGTCGTCAAATGCAAAATGGCGAAACCCGGTACCCGACAAAGTACCGATCAGTGGTATTACAAAGTTATAAAGGTTTTTTCTCTCCACAATGGAGAAATACTACAAAATGTATCCCAAGACCGTTGATCTTATTAGTTTCTGGAGAATTAGATGTAGTGATTGTTTTTCTCAAGCAATTTATTTTCTAGTGCGTAAAAATGGAGGGATTGGTAGAATATTTGGGTATGCGTTTATCGTGCTCCCTCTGCACAAAGCATGAGTGAAAACAGAATGGGACGAAGTCCACTGTTGGTGTTAATGGTAGACTATGACCAGTTCCTCCTCTTTTCTCCTTCATGGTGCGAATTCGACCTAAGACCATGATTATCACACAGTCACAGTACACAGTACTATGACACAGTATTATCAGATTCTGCAGAGACCGAGTTCAGAGCTCTTTAATTCTAAAATTCAACCTCTTCGAATGCGGTATAGTTCGGTCGTTTTCTCTGGATAGTTCTCTACTTGTAAGGCGGATTTGAATTTTCGTACTTTTGAGTCATAAATAAATACATTATAATTGCAAATGTGACTAGACCTATGCACTAACTTCTGCCTAATTTCTGCCTAACTTCCATGCACTTTTTCTTCTGTGCTTAGGTTGACAGTTTATCACAACTCCCCCATTCCTTCAGCAGGTGACGCCTCACCTGCCCAAAATGTCGTACATTTGATTGCGTAGATATTTGGTCTCATATTGTGAGGGTGAGAGTGACAGAGGTAGAATCCCTGCAGTAGTCATGAACTGAGTTCATTTTCGCCATTAATAATTAGCCTGCCGTACATATGCATAATGTTATTATTATCCCCAATCATCATATTTTACAAGACATTCACAATTCTTACTTTCTTATCTGCACATAAAATTGCAGTAGACCACAAGTAAATAGGTATTTTGGTTCTTAAGTATAGTTTTCTAAATTACCTTGAGTACCTATATTTGAATCGAGTGAAAGCGTATGCTTACACTACCAGCCTGTCGATCTGAATAAGTTGTTAAATTAGTTTGTTCCATGAAAAGTAAGCGCAGGGATATTTTATTGGACGAAATTTCAAGCATTATTCGATAGATTTTCTAAAATAAACAATTGAAATAATAAATGAGAATGTAGTAGGGCTATCGTATTGAAACTCACGCCTTTATTTTTTTCTTCGCTGAAATGTGTATTTATAACGAAGGCTCGCAGTTGGGCGACAGGTTGGGTAGAACGGTATTTTTGCCATGCGGTCCGCTTATATATGTCAAGTCTCACGTAAATCCGGAACCGCCAATAGATTTGCCGCAAATGGCGAAATATTACCCCACATGTGGGCATTCTTTGCCTGGAAAATCAAGAATTATTATTCCTAAAATTGCACCCTTGTCCTGGTGGATCCTGGTGTCCTGGAGTCCTGGTGGAACACCCTGAATATGTTACCCTACCGTCCTCTCCGACTCCTGTAAAACACATTGTCCGTGTCCTCCATGCCTCGTCCTTCACTTCACCTCCCCTCCCCTTCACTTCCCCTCCCCCTTAAGCGTAATCACACCACCATCGTCGTTATTGCCTCTTCTCCATGGAGCCCTCTCAAAATGTCCTTTCCTTCTCCTCCCCCAATTCCTCCCTACGCGAACGTCTTCCCGCATCTTCCCCCTTTTCCTCCCTCTCTCTCTTTGTCTATCTCTTGCCATCCCCCCAAAACCCATTCGCTCGAATTACTTTTTTGCCTCCCCCTGGTTACAGATTTCCCCCAATCGTGCTCCAAAGTCTTCAAAACTCGTACTGACCGGCCGACAACGACCGTGGCCTGGGAGCCTGTTTGTCAAATCTACAATTCAATTCACTAGTTCTTATAGGTAGGTATTTTACTCATGCTGATACTTCTAATGAAAATAAATCTGTCCCAGTACTTATCGTGTCTAATTTAAAGTGTGAATGTGGTTTAGAATGGTCTATAGTGCAGTTGCTGTTTGTTTTTTGATGAATTGTAAGTTGACTCGTAGCTTTGAGAAACGGGGACGTCGTCATTCGCCATTCCTTGGAATTTATGTTCTATTCTCCCGGTCCGTGGTTTTGTACGCAGCTCGTCTCCCTGACACCCTCAGTGTGAGCATGAATTGGTCGAAGTATTTATTTGCGTAATTGAATACTATATTTAGGCTCCCACAGAAAATTAAGTTCGATGCATGAGACGAGAAAGTGATTTGATATCGGTTTTTGAACTGTCATAACGTGGTTCAAGAGAGCACTGTTCCTCCTCCGACCCTATTTTAGCATTCTTAAAAAATCCTTCTCATAATATCTCCTGCGAGGATGATATGTTTTTCTCAATACCTTCAAAACAAGGGCATTCTATTTCACAGTCACTCTAATTTAATACATTTTCAGTGAAATAGTTCACACTCATGAAGATACATTCACTGACTGGATGTGCGTTCAGTTTATCCAAGCTGGTACATACTACGCTTGCTTACATTGAAAACATCTTATTTCTGCAATATTACGTGTAAATGATCAAATTCCTGAGGTAGCCAGGTTATCCATTGTTAAAATACGAGTCGGAAGTTGAATTTGAATGCATTCATACCTAATAATCGCCTTTGCTGAAATTATATTTTTAGTGGATTGGGAATCTAGTATCTAATAATTAGTTTAAAATGTATAAGTTGCCCATTTTTCTATGTTATAGACGAAACTTAACAGGTTTATTATTCAACGAGGCAATTCAAACACATGATTTAAATGCCTTAAATACTGTTGAAACAATGATCTGATGTAAAAGTCATGTTATTTTTGCTATTATAGTAAAATTCACATTTACTCGAGTTAAATATTTTATGTAAGACTGTGAAAAACAATTTTACCTGTTTAAAAGTATAGCAATATATTATTTTGCAATTGTGTATATGTCAAACTGACTGACCGATTTGCGGCGCGAGGAATTTTTCGATAGGATTATGTGCTAAAAAGGTAGGGAAAGCTTGAAATGACCATCGTGTTTCCAGTATTTTGTGTTATTAACGGAATAACAATTTATGATTATCATATAATACAAATGTTTTAAATTTCCTTTTCCTGCATCGTAGGAACCTCAACTTGTTTTGGATTCATAAATGAAATCTAATTATTAAATGGAAATGTTTAAGCTGCACTTATCACCCAGGGCCACAGAAAAGCGAATTAATGGATTAGTGCTGGAAAATATTCACAATGGCAAGTCAATGGACGCAAATGAAATTTTAATTGCTTTTGATCGTTGGAAGCCTCGGTAGCTGGATGAGGGAGGTGGTGCCGTTGATTAAACTTTCATTTTCTCCATAATTAGGTTATAATGTAATATTATAGCCATTTTAGGGTTCTCAATTTAAAATTGAACGAAGAAATGAAATTAATTTTAATTCAAATTTGACTGCCTTTGTATTTAAATGGCGATTATATATATTATTTCAAGACACTTCATCCTGGGAAGTTAACGCTGTTAATATCATATCAAGTGTGTAAGTTTTAACTCATTTAAGTGTAATTTAACTCAAATCTTGTAACTGAATTTTTGATCAAATAAATTTTTTGGATTTTTCTAGAGAATATATTCGCGGTTACGGAGCTTTTAAACCCTCAATAAAAGCCTATAAAATCCCTAACTGCCCAACAAAACAAAAATTTTTTGTAGTACGCTATCAGCTTCATCTTGGTTATAATTTGGTTCGACCATTCCAAGTTTTGCATCTTGGGCAAGGCTTGTCAGTATCAGCTCTAGTTTAGGAGATATGATCTAAAATACTTAGATTTTATATTTTCAGTCAGTAGCCAACCAACGTGTCTTGTTGTATTGGAATATACTGTTGTTTTCCACTTCGTTTAGGAAAAAATAATCTATTTTTATTCTTTGTAATTTCCTGTTAAAAAAAAATTTCATTCCATATCCATCCGTTCATTAGTTTTCCTGTAATGCATATTTGAAAAAATGTCCAACTCAAATTCCCACTTTATCACAGTAGCTTTTGTGTTTCACAATCCGCGGATTATTATGAGCTAATTACTTTGAATGGTTGTAGGATAGTTTAGTCATCATATTTAATTATCATTTCAAACGTATTCAGACCTATTATTTTTATGGACAGTTGTGTATCGTTAACTGCTGATAAACTAATCTTTGTTTTGGATTGGTATGAATGCTTAAGTAGTGAGACAACTGTCGCATACTCATACTTCAACTTGAGGAAAAATTGATGCTGATTTTGGAGTTAGTAGCCCAAATATTTGTAGGTACTTGAGAATAGGTGTACGACCTGTATGATTGATATAATTACCTATAATACGTAATTATATTTATAATTCGGCATCAAAAATCTAGTTTCATGGATTGAGAAATTGTTAATGTTTATATTATTTTAATGTTGATATTCAATTTGATATTTTAGTTATTAGTGTTCCATCATTTCTAAATTACTTACAGTCGTTATTTTGTAACGTATTAATTACTATTTGGCCCATAAAATCTGATTTGATTGACATAGAAGTATTATCTCGTAGAAGTATTTGTGGAATCCATTTATGCTGGGAGATTATAGTATCGCAGTTAAGGCCTGGTCTAGTCATTGAGCAATTAGTAGTCCGGGTAGTGTGAGACATTACGTGACTTCAACAGATGTTCAAATGCTTTCCCTTCTTATTTCAGCATGGTCTCTCTCCAATAGATAGGAATCGTACGATACAGTACGGAAACTAGTGGGAATTATTTTAAACCTCTGTGAGGAGGGTTATTTCACTTGTTTAGATGAATAACACTTACCTAATTAAATGCTGACCAAAGGAAAATCAGCAATAAAGCCATTATAAGTTTTCAAAAGCTTTTCTTTAATCTCTGTAGTATTTTGAATGTCTGGATGTAACAACAGGGCCATTTTGATTTTTTCAGATTGCTGGTATTGAATAATTATTTTAGATTTCCGTAGGTACTTTAGATGAATATTTGCTCTAAAATAGTAACAGTAAATCACAAACATATAACTACTGGATGCGTATTAATTGTGATTTTGCTATTTGCTTTACGGCATTTTGGCGTCATAATCATAGCTTTATTGCGGATTATAAAATGTTATCGTTACAATTTATTTGTATTAAAAGAGTTTCTGTAAGAGATGAAGGCATATTTCAAGAGTTCTAGTAAATAAGTGAAATTATATTATGATAGGCTAAAGTTTGTACCAGATTTGATGGCGCTGCAAGCTCCCTTAGGGCACTGAGTTAAGCTGTTGAAACAAAAAAAGGAAAAATAAGGACGATCTCCATGAATAAGGAAATTATCCATCGAGATAAATTTGTGCATCACGCGCGTAATTCGATGAGAAAAAGTGAGAGGCAATTTTATCGCCGTGACCAGGCTACTTTTCAAAATATTATGGCGTTACTGAAGATCATAAATTAAAATTGTCTATGGTTTCCGCCGTCAGTTATTTTATTTTGATGGCCAATATTTATTAAATCATGATGTCAAAAATTAAACTCATCAATTATTTGCCTTGCTTTCTTCATTGATAGAGTAACATTAACGTTGATGTAGAAAGAAACATCTGTGCAAATAAATTTCAACGAAAATATCCGTCATACTCCGGCAATTTTATGGTATATACGTATATGCATTCCTTCCTACCCCTACCCTACCCCTTCCTACCCTAAGTAACAGACTAGTGATAGCTCTAAGAGATAAAATAAATTAAATCGTATCCTTTGTATGTCCGGGATATGCACCCACCGTCCAATAATCATTTTACGCCATAATATTTTCAAAGGACGTCATTAAACGGCGGCAGAGATTATACCTCGTTGTATTTTATACCAATAATCCAGTTTCATAGCCTTGAATTTACCAATTTATGGTGATTTGAGTCGGTGACAATATCAAATGGTACGCATCCATGGAGGGTACCGAAACAAATGCGGATCAAAACCATTGCGCAAACTGGTTACTAATCGGCCTGGGACAAAGGCATCTAAATTGTTCTATTATGGACGTCAAACTTCACAGAATTTGTAATAAAAATATTCATAAATTAGATTTGAGTGGAAGGGAAACTAGATGTGGTCTTGTTCAATTGCTGATCGAGTATTTCTCCATGATTGTTGACAGATGTTTCAGGTCTCTTTACGCATCCTTGTCTGCTGTGACTGTTGGTAGATTTTCATATCGTGACTACTATATTTTAGGTCCTGAAATGTAATGATTCGATGTGCGTTCCTATCATTGAATGTAAATGCCCTTCTCTTCAGGATATCCTTATTATCCTTAATCTCTCTTATTTTAGAATTGGGGGACATTTGGTGTTGCCCATTGGTATATAGCTTGGCGTTTTATAATAATTGTACATTTTTAATAACATTTGAATTAATTTAGTTTTTATTTGAAATGATGTTTACCTATCGTCATTGCATATACCTAAGTCATTACATACTGGGAATATACTTTTGTCTGGTAGGATATATACTTTTCATTTAGTAAAATTTTAATTTTTTCCTGATGCGCTTCGAGAATTTTAAACTCAGCGGGGATCGTTGGGATTATTGCAGATTCGGTGCCCACGGGTGGAAAGGGAGTAAGGAATGGACCGCTTGG
>LYUA01003419.1:4996-17137 GCA_002093875.1 Calopteryx splendens
ATATATGCAAGCTAAAATTTTCAGCTCTAGTATAAACAATTCGCCTCTGTTGTGCGAAGTTCTTCCACCAGGTAGCAGATGATAGTGAGTGGGAAAAATAGTGGCTGTCAGTGATGCACGTTACTAGCAGCGTAATTTCCATTAATTGAATTTCCACTTTTCGAGGCAGAATTGTGGGAAAATCCGAAAGTGTATGCGTATTGTGTACGGGAATGCCAATGTTGACCGAAGCACCGTTAATCAATGGGAAAAATGAGTTAAGTATGCGTGTGGAATGACCAATAACGCCGACTTGGTGCGGAGCGGCCACCCCTTCACAGATGTGACTCCAGTGATGACGCAGCGCGCTGACGAACTGTTTAGGGAGAATCAACGCATTGCAGTCCGAAAATTGAGTGAAAACCTGTCCATCAGCATAAGGGTTATTCACCACATCATCCATAGTTTTGGCGTACATTTGCGTATTCCGATGTGTATGCGAAATTGATCCGCAAAGAGCTTACTCTTGACCGAATAGCAGCAAGGGAAACAATTGTATCTGAACTGTTCTTACGGTACGAGTGTGAATGACTTCTTGTCCCGTGTCGTCACCACCGATGATGAAATGTGGTTTTACCACTCCGAGCGCGAAAGTATGCGACAATAAATTGAATGGTACGATACCCATTGGAAGAAAATGGTCCAATTGGTACTGCTTGCCGGCAAGATCATGATCGATGTGTTTTGGGACATGTCAGGTATAATTTTCTTGGAAATAATGGCAGATGTATCCACCATTAATTCTGAGTACTTACGTCACCACGCTGCAACGATTTAATCGTATCGACATCGTATTCGCCCTGAGTGGAACCGATGCGACATGCTGCTTCAGCGCGACAACGCGAGGCCCCACCCCAGTCTACCTAACACGTGAAGTGATCGCGAAACTTGGCTTCACCGTGCTGCCTCATCCATCCGATAGTCTCGGCCCTGCACAATCGGACTTTCAAATGTTTGTCCTTTTAAAAAGTGCCCTCCGTGGGATCCAATTCGAGACCGATGACGATGTTGTGCACCCTGTGAGCCCGCGAGTTGCGTGACCCTGGACCAAGTACCGTTAGGGAACACACGATCTTCCGGGAAAAATGTTGAGCATCTTGCGCGTACGTATTTTTATTTCCTTTCTCATTTACTTATTTTCAGAATTTTACGTTTTACGTTTCTTAGCTAACAGAATGTTAAAATAATTTTGCAACAACATTTTTGTGATAAAGAACGCTCTTATATTTCTACTAGCGCGAAACAATTTGAAGATTATACGAAGGGGTAGGCTAAATTAACAAAATTCCAGGCAGAATGTGGTTTTTTTCCCTCCCCCTCCTAAAAAATTATTTAGTTATTTTATATAAAAACCCATTTTTTTGCATTAAAATTTGCCTTGAACGTCTACGTCATGTTGTTTTAAAACCCTGTACCATAATTTTTCTAATAGACCCCTTATATTTACTTACCATTTGACTCGGACGCACTCATATTTTGTCGTCTGAGAGGCGGGCAAAGCAGAAGTTCAATATTGCCAATTTTCGTATGTTTCGAGGGTGAGTAAATAGTGGAAGTTCGGATATTTCCACATCATAGCCTTCATGCACAAAGTACGCCTGCGTCAGTACCAATTTTGGTCACATGCAGTATTTAGGAAACTTATGGACTGTAAATACTAAGCTTCCGTTGAAAACCATTCCGCGCATTTTGTGGGGGCGCTATAATGCTCGTGGTCTACCTCGGAATCTCTTAATCCTTCCCGTCCTTCGGAAATCGATTGCATAACCGGCTTGCGTATCATAAACGAGGGATTATATTACTTATGTTCCGGTGCAGGGATTATTTCAATCCCTTTTTTGTTTCATGCTCTTCAAATGACGATGCTACACTAGTATTCAATGGAAGAGGGTATAAACGTTCAAATAAATATGGGGTTACTCGAAGTACGCGTTCTAAAAAATGGTATGAATTACATAAATGAAAAATGTATGCCAGAAACAGAAGCTACATCTTGATTGTTAAATGACGAAGGAAGGTCCATAAACGTTGCCTGACGGAAATCTGACTATGGATATATTTACAGACTTGTAAAATTGAACGTTTGCGTTTTAAATTTAACATTTTTTCTACATGAATTACGCTGCTGAATTCTATAAATGATAGCATAAGACTCTTGAGTTTACAGTATAAAGGGGTAAAAAAAAGCAAAATTTTTGAATACAACTTCAAAAGCTCTTTGAAATTACGAGGTTTAATTGTGGATTAGAGCATTTCACATTTTATCGTAGTATCTATTTCACAAGTTGAAACTTAGTCTTTTTCTATTTAAATTCCTCGTACTAGAAAGTGCAAAGTCACAGAACACAATTGTGGACGTTCTTTCGTATGTGTTTACCATTGCATTGCACATCTATGTAGCTACCTATGAACCTATGTATGTAACTGATTATATGCAGCATATTGAAACGAAATCATAAAAAGAATATCATAAAAATGTTGGATCATGTTCATTGTATATTGTATTGTAAACGAAGGAATTGCTTTGCAATAATGAGAGCGCTTATTTGACAGAGAATTACTCTATAGTAAAAAATGAAAAATTAGGAGTGTGTAAAAACTATACGCAAATGTTTGTAGCCCGTATGCATTTCCATCAGTTGAGTTATTGGTATAATTGGGTAGTTTTTAGGTATATAATGCATGTTTTTAATGAGGTCTATGACAGAAGATTAACGAATAGATGAGTTTCGTAAATTTAAAATAATAGAATTTTAGTTTTTCTTTCATTTATTTCTTTGCATATCTATATATTTCTCATAAAAAAATAATGGCAGACCAAGACCTAAGTTTTTTATACCTACTCTAAGTGGTTTTTTTTACCGTCACCCTTAGCGTATTAAATATGGTACTCTAGGGCAAAATAGCAAGGATGGAAAATACATAATGTTTTATAAAACAAAAAAAAAATACGCGTCGAGGAAGATTTGCGAGTTTAACGATTCCAAGAGCAGAGGTCGTGTACTAAGATGCTCCAATGCAGTTTATAACGCGGATGACCCACTTTGCCTTCTTCTACAGATAAGAAATATCTCGCACCCTTTTTATTCTTGCCTCTATTATTTTACTATTTTTCAAGAAAGTATTGATCATTAAATATTATTTCTATTAAACGCATGTGGAAAATTATCACTTTAATTTACGTTTTTGAATTGTTTCCTGCACATTCCTTTAGAAAAATCGATTACACACGAAATAGATATACCTATTGGAAGAATATTATTAATTCAAAATAATTTCTTTGACGTTATTTGGAATTTTTTTCTGTGACCGGTTGGTGACAGGTAAATTGTAGTGCTCTCATTAACTAAACACCTTAGTTTTCGTGGAATGCTCAACTACAAACTCGAGCTACTAAGCTCCTAAAAGGGTGGAAATTGTGTAAAATAAAATGTGATACAAGAAGGCATATTCCTGTAATATGACTTTCGATTTGAAAAAATTAAGCGAACATTTAATTTATTACTTATCTTTCTGAGTGTATTTATTTTTTCGATATTATTTGTATACACGGTTTAATGAAAAATTTAAACAAAGTATTGCATTGATTTATTCCATTGTGAAATTCTTTATATTTTGTATATGGTTAGCAGGACGTGAGGTATGTGATTATTCATCTATGCTTCTACTTATATTATTGACTTATTCATATGCATCTACTTATTTTGAATAAACATAGACCTAAAGTCCAAATAATATTTTACAGCATTAAAATCTTTACGTTAATTCCAATGGCGAATTTATGGCAGAGTAAAATGAAAAAATATGAAATTATTAAAACTGCTAAAGGAAGGAGGATATTTTGTATTTTGCGCACGCCCAGGAAAAAGAATGAACTAAACTGGTCAGGAACATTATTTCATGAACAGAAAAAAGTATGAGAAAATTGGGTTGGACGGAAGACTTAATGTTCTTAGAAATAGGTCAGGAGTTGATACTAAAATTCTCAATTTACGCCAGTACTTCGGTCGCAGTTGGGAGTCACCATATCCGAAAAGGAAATTTGTACGAGAAAAGATAAAATTCTTCATGAATTAGAAGTGTCACACTCAAGGATATTCTTAACTCGGTGGTTGACAACCATCACCAACAATTCAAAGTTGTTATTTTTTGAAAGCTGTTCTACTGCTTTTCCAGATTAATGAAAAAATGTTCAGAAGGTAATGAACGCCCTTTTCTACACGGGAAGATATATATTTTTTCTTTCATTAACTCTCTAATTACATTTTTCAAATATCTGAAATTGATTTTGAAAATTTTGTATGGAAATCTGAAAAATTCTTATGCAAAAATGGAACGTTGCTCTCACTGAAGATACATAAAATGATAAAGGTACCTCAGTTCGTTTCGAGCACAAGAAGATTTTCAGAAGCATATGAAATGGTTTAATTATCAATTAAATCTCTTTATTAACTTTTATTCTCTTATTCGCATAATTGGTAATTAGTATGCAACTTAAATGTAACGTTAAATAGCGATAAATTAATTTTAATGTTTTTTAGCATAGAAAATGGTGACCATAATTTTAAGTAACACCACAAAATCAAGTTTAATATAAGAAACGATTGTGGAAACGTACATTTAATTCTGAAAGATATCACCAGTGGAGGAGCGCGGTAGTCCGGTGGGTATAGCTATGGGCTACTAACCGGAGAGCCCTGGTTCGACTCAGGGTGGTGACTCTGTGCACCCTCGGCTTCACTCAAGCTGTGTACTATGTTTCAGGCACCAGGTAATCCTGGGACATCACAGACGGCACAGGGAAAGGAACTGGCCACCATACCCTGATGTGTGAATTTCAGACACCCTATAGGGAGGGCTTAAAACTGGGTGAGCTCTACCCTCACCTACCAAACATACCTTCGGGTTCACTACTGTGATTTATTTTATCATCTTTGGAGTAATTACAAGTGATGATTAATCTTCAATGGTGTCTTGGACCCAATATCAATGAAACAATTATTTTCTAGATAATGATCTTTTTAATGGAAGAATACTACCTTTTAGTTTCAATTCAGATGTAATAATTTGATATTCAGCTACATCAAATGAAATAATTAATGTTTAAATATCTTGCTTATTTAAATTTCCGAAAGGAATCGAATACATAACGATAAACTCTCATCAAACAAGAAATTAATTATCGCTGGAATTTACTCATCTGTAGATACATTCATTAAATCAGCGGAAAACATTATATAGCACCCAAATCAGTGATTAATAAGGTGAGATATATTTATGAACGTAAATTTTCCTTAAAACTACGAGTTAAAATGAAGTGTCAACATAGCGAAAACATACTTTGATTACAACTATAATTGGTATTCATTTTTATATTTATATTTCATTTTTTATTTATTATTTCTAGAAATATGTATATTTCGTGAAACTGATAGTCGTTCTGAATGCCTTAAATTTGGAAACTGCATTCTATTGGAAAATTTTTATAGGCCGGCATTTATTAAAGTTCATCACTATCAATAGATGATGTGGGGTATATAAGTTTAAAAAATATCTAAATTACTCCAAGCTTTGTTCATATACCATTGCAGTTAGGATGAAAGAATACTTTCGCACTCAACCTTTTTCCCCACTGAGGTGAAAATACGCCCGAATAGAATATTCAGTAAGTGGGCGTATGTAGAAAGGAAAATTTTCCACCAAGTCCAATGATGGCACATCTTTCAAATCGTTTTGCTCAAAGTCATCATATCAACATGCCAAGGTTGAAATTTCATCTTTATCCGGATCAAAAAAAACCAAACTAAATTCCGGCGAGCACCCTTAAAATTCCAAATACCTCTCCCTTTTTATTTACATCTATATCCTTTCCTTTTTCAATTCCCCGCTTGCCGATTTTTGATTCCCCTTTTGCTCCTGACGTATTCTTCGCATCTGACTCTTCTCCAATCCATCTCCCTCCCCCCTGCGTCTCCCTTTCATGCCCCACCGCCCCCCCTCAAGCAATGTGTTGTCTTCCCTCTTGACGAGAAGGACCTTTCTTCTGCTTCTCCTCGATCATTCCGAGAGCTGCCTCCACCAGCCACTTTCCTCGGGTGATCCCCGATCCCTCATTCAATTTCAGATTGGAGTTGATCACTTGGCCTCCGGAAGGTCGATAGCACGAAGCAAGGAAGGTGGATGATGGGCATAAAGCAAAAGTGGTCGGGGATGAATGGAACGGAATATTGATAGATCGGCGGATAATTGCTCTTATCCCGGGACAAAATTGTGGCTATCGTCGTCAATAGTTCTGCTGCATATTAGTTTGGTCGGCGTTCAAAGATGGAAAGGCCGAGAGCTTTAAGCTATAAAATACATACGGAAATGATGTGCGTAAAAAAATTTTGGTAAATGAGATTTAGACGAGATGAAGCAATAAAAAACTACTGAAGTGATCACCAAACAAAGTGTATTATTAAAAAAAAAGGAAACCAAGCAAGGGTAAAGAAATTTTATTCTAGTCTGTGTTTCTATTTTTTGATTTGAATATCTGAGTTAGAAAGTTCTATTCAATATTTTGAACTAACCCTTAGCTTAGAATTCATTCTTTCCCATTAAATACCATTTCTATAACCCGTGATGCTTTTTATTTCGGACATTTTTCGTTATTAAGCAAGCATGATTTTCCTCGTCTTCCTTTGGGCACTTTTCTTCTTTACTTTATTCCATTACTTGTTAACACATTGTGTCATATTATGAATCCATTTCATATACCTAGTGAATACTTTCCGCAGGAAAAGTAGAGCCTCATGTAATTAGTTATGCCTCCTCTTTTTTATACATGATGTTTTCTCATTTAATATGAAGGAATATCATTTTGTTTTTTCCGGTGATAGAATATTCATCATGACTTGTAGATAAAAATTAACAAAGCACTCAACCCTTTTTTCTATGCCTTAAAGCATTATTATAAGGTTTAAAAACTTATTTTTTATTTTAAGCTGGAGTAGAATAACACAGCACTAGGTATTACGTTGAAAAACACAATTATAACACAGATTTTTATTCAAATTTATTTTACCAGAGTCACCTACCAGAATTTTATTAAAAAATTTTAGTTAAGTATTTCCTATGATAGTGTAATAGAAGGAAGAATATTTTTGGTAACGGCAGCGAAAAAACAATAAGTTTTATCGGTGTAGTGATGCCTACATAAATAATTCAACTTTAATCATGTGGCCGTAAATGAACTGATAATAAAACATCGCTCAAATTTATGTTTTGGTAAACATTTTCACATGCAATATTTTTTTCGCTACGTGAGGAACAATTGATGTTAGACATAGAGCTACTATCAGAATTAAAAGATAGTAGTAAATTTTTAAAGGAGTAATACATTTATACCACTTGTTTACAAAAGTAAAGGGTTAAAAACCATTTTGAAATATAATAGATGCAAAAAAACCTCTGAAGTTTAGTAAATAGCTTCCTAAATATAACGGTTGTAATCTAAGTCTCCATTTAAGCAGCTTTTCTGAAAATGCGAGGTGCGGGTAGGATGCTTCTATATATAAAGACACGAAAACGACATTGAATGTTCAGCATATACATCTTATTTCTGTGCGAGTAGCAGTCAAACTACAAACCATTCGCAGTTCTCCTGTAAACGTATCTAGTTACGCATTTGAAAAATAAGATGCACAGTTCAGTAGGTTCTAAAGCTTCCAAACTGGCATCATTAGGGATCCAAATAAATTCTCTACGTAGTTCCAAAGAGAAATGCACCACCTTTTCTCTTTGACTGCACATGAATAGTCAAGGTGATTGAAATAGAAAGACTGAGGGGGAAATGGGAATGACAGAGGCCTTGAAAAGGTTAAGTGATATACGAAGGATGGCTATAAAAATAAAAACTGAAGTTTAGATAAAATGAAACATAACAACAGAGTTGGCTACTAGGAAAGAGACATCGACAAAGACTATATATTTAGACGTTAAGGGTAATCCCTAAGATGAAATGGTTGGTGGTGGAAGAGGATAAATGGAATAGCGATAGTAATGGCAACCGAAGACAAAATCAAAGAAATGATTAAAGGGTGACCTCAATAACTTGGACAATGTTTAGAAAAATATCATTATGCACTCATGGTTCACTTCTAAACTCAGCAATTATTTGATTATACTGATGCAAGAATTGTTAAAATAAAATAACTCAAATATCTTCTTTTGATGGGAATAAAAAAGAAAGAGGGAATGCGTTTAATTTGTTTATTAAGAATATTGTGAAATATTTAATTTGGAAACTTTTGTGTTATATAAGGTATGAAGGAAGAAATTTATAAGTCAACTTCAATAATAATATGACAGAACTTTAGTTTTCAAAGCTAATTTTCTCGTTTTTTAAATTTTTTTCCTACAGTAAGTGTGAATATTTCAAGTGTATGACGGCCTGGTATATTCTCACCGATGGGAGTAAGTGTTTGAATTGAGCATCTGCCGTTTTATTTGCTGTGTACAATGCTATGGTTAAAATTGGAAAGACGGAATACCTATATTACTATGAAATATCTTATAAATAACATTATATTTTTTTTAAGAAAACAAGTTCTTATTTTGGATTTACCCCTATCCTAATCCTTTTCATTATCTTCATACGATTGTAGGAAGGGAAAAATTTGAAACAAGTGTTTAAGTGAAAAATTAAAGAAGTTAATTTCAAAGAAATTATATTTTAGAATATAGATAGTATCATATTTACAATGTAGCAAAATAGAAATTACAGGGTTTATCTTTCTGGTAATTCAAGTAAATTGAAATCTTATGTAAAAAAATAATTTTAAGCCCTGCACAAGAAAAATGATCTATTGGCAAAAAGTTTTGCCAATAGATCATTTTTTAGAGTTTTGTGGCATGGGTAGTACAAAGTAATTGTAGTATAACTAAAATTAGAATATATATTATATACATTTTTGCGTTGACAATAATAGTCATAACAAATCATATTAATTTTAAATTAATTATGAAGAAAATTCTTTGCAGTGGTTCCAATTTAGGTTTGAATTCTTATGTAACAGATACGATTAAGTTTTTCAGGTATTAAACAAGCTCATCCTAGTAATTTGTTGCATTAATTTCCATCCCATTTGCTGAGAGCGTGACTTCCTTGGTTATTAAAATAATCTCTTTATCCAGGTGTTGCAAAACAAACAATTTTTTGGAAGCTTGCTGTCACGCGCGCATTAGTTACACCGGTTAGGAAGAATGATATTTTAAGTGCCAGTACATTACGTTAATCAGCAGGGAATGCCAAAATGCTCAAAATAAAAATAACAGTGGATTTTGCTCCCTGCTGTAGATGGAACAAAGTTTAAGCCTAATTGATTAAAAAACGAGGACTTATTCGAATGTTATACAGGGACGATCAAAAGAAAGGGATAAGATGAGAACTTACCCAATTACGAACTCGTATATTGCTGGTTACGTTATGTATGGGAGATCACTTGAATTTGAAAGGAAGAGATTTTAGGAGAGCCGGCATGAGTGGAAGAAAGGAAGAGGAGACGGTTCAGAAAATGAGAAGCAGCCTGGGGGAATGGGGAAGGGGTTTTGTGCGTGTGTGTGCCGGATGAATGAATAGGGTGGGGTGGACGGAAGGAGAAAACGAGGAGCAATTCAAAGATAAAGGGAAGCAAAGACATTATGGATGCCTGGAGATAGATAATGGGAAGAGGGGAAGGCGGGGTCAGGGGGTAGGAAGAGGAGGGCCGTAGGGGGATCCGAACTGGGAGGGGGACGGAGGGGGTGGATCCTCCCTCGAGGAGGAGGCGAGGCAGCTTCTAAAATAACGGTTATGGGAGGCCCTCTGCCGTGTTCCACAAGTACGAGGATAGTAATAAAGATACCCCTTCACTCCCAAAATCCTCCCCCTCCCCATCTCACCTCCAGTGTCAGCCTACCCCCTTCCACCCCCGCTAACACTGCTTTTCTCCCTTCCCGCACTTTTTTTTTACAACGCGGTTTTTTCCCCGCGCTGCTCCCACCCTTGCGCCACCAACGCTAAAACTTTATACCTTCGTATCCCTCAGGTGTAAGCGTACCCGCCACGCTTACCACGATGCGGGGATTATCCCCAACACTTCGGAGCTCCGCGACGAATGAGCTCTCCGGTATTACAGGCGGCGGGAGAAAAATAAGGCATTTGTATTTTTTGTTTTCAAATTTTACGACACGCGAAGGCGTTGGATAAAATAAATCCCTCACACGATTCGGTCTTTATTGCTGGAATCAAGCGTCTGATCTTTACACTTTTCACCCTTATTAATTAAACCGTAAAACATTTCCGGAAATACATAAACCCTGACACTTTAATGCAAAAATTATATCTTTTTAAGGCTATCGTTGCTTATAAATAAAAACGTTTCGTATGGCTAGCCCAGAACTTAAAACAACGTTTATTTATAGAGGCATAATTTTGGTGCAGTTCACATTAAGATTTTCAGCATTTGTATTAATATCCCTCTAATAATGAGCATTCCTGCAGGCGGAAAAGGGAAATTCAGACGACATCTTGAGGTTAAAATTAATGGAGGCTCTTATAAATCCTGCTTTTTTTTACTGTGGGTTAAAAATAAAATATTTATATTAGCATTCTATTTGACGATAGACTTAGTTGGGTCCCAAAGTACATTATCAAAGTACGGATAAAGAAAATTAATGGAAAAAACTTAAACGAGGTAGTTTTAGTTAATTATTTGATATAATACTTTGACGGAAAGGTATAAATAACTCCTCGTTCAGGTTTCATTATTTCTAGTGAAAATGTTAGCTAAAATGGTTCAGCTAGTTTAATTTAATGATTGGATTTTTGGTGCAATTAGATAATTTTAATATAGAAGAATATTATTAGTTCTTAGATTATTTTATTTTAATAGCACAATATTACACGAATAATTATACAGATATTAACTTAATATTAATTAATAATTGATCGTACTACTTTTCTACATGAATTTAATTTTGATTTTCATTTAAACAGGTTAAAAATATTGTCACGGAATTAATACGATTCCCTAAAACGTTTCTTTTCTTTAACGAGGTATATATTTATCGATGAAAAGTTAGTTTCATTGGAAGAGTTACAAAAATAAATAACATATTTGAAAGATAAAATATTGCGTAATATTTTCATCTCCTGCCTTGCAGAAAAATACTTAGATGACCCTTCACCCGTGACAGAGAATATAACGAGAGGAGTTTTGGGAACCAGAGAAGTTTTAATATCTACGCTGATGTGAAGTCACCCGTTCAAGCTTCCTACCAGCCGAGAAATACGTCAAGTTCGCTTAACTCCTTATCGGAAGTCGGACGGGAAACACGTTTCGCCGGCAGATGGAGAAAGATAAGGAGAGCGAGGAACGAAAGAGGGAGGTGAACTGTAATTTTCCCTCGATATACCTAAGACTCACCGACTGGAAGAGGCGTGGCCGACTGGGGAACGAGGAGTCGGGGCGGGAAGAAATCAGCTCACCCCCGGTCGTTGTCCGGAGAATCTCCACCCCGCAGTGACTTAGTCGACGGCCAAGTCCAAACCAGAGAACACGTGAAACTTAGTTTCCGGCTGACGGAGCGGAGTTCTGGTGTATCGAGAGGATGAGAAGGCTGACTAAAGGAGGCGTTGGAGGTAGATCCCGCTTAATCTCCGTGTGCGCGCGTACAAATATACCACCTCTTACTCCCACACACACTCGACTGCCGTGGTGTATTTTCCTTTTTTTGGGGAAGGAACGGGGAAGCGGGGACTGTTGACGCGGATGCTGGCCGGCCAAGATGAGGCCCGGCCGAGAGGATAATGCTTGGGCGCACGATTGGGAAGCGATGTGCTGAGAGCGGTGGACTCAATCTAGCGGTCCTTCCGAGAAAGCCGAACTTCCCCTCTCACTCTCTCCTCTTGGCGTGTTTGTGTATTTATCAGGATGTGCCGAACGGAATGGACACGAGATGACGAAGGTACGGGAGTAGAGAGACTGGACCCGATGGTTGACTGAGAAGGACGTGCCACCGGTGATGGAGAAACCTCTCACACGGCCCGCCACCGCCCCCCCGAAACCACTTAGTGCCCTT
>LYUA01003419.1:47615-60515 GCA_002093875.1 Calopteryx splendens
TGGGAAAGTCTGATGATAAATTAACTTTGCGATTTTCACATAAAACTTTTGTTTTATGTGAAAATCGCAAAGTTAATTTATCATCAGACTTTCCCATTTTTCGTAACGTTCATTAATATTTTCTCGAGAGCATTGCAAAAGGCGTATATAAATACGAAATTTCATTTTTCACCCCGCTTCGCGCATTACATCCTTCCTGGTTTTACTGTGAGCCAAATGAAACAAGCGAATTATGACCGTGGAAATCAGCAAATTTAAAACGAATCGACGAGAATTTATGCACGCTCCCACATACTTTCGACAAAATGGCCCCCCGGGTGACACTGCGAGATATCATCGATGCAGATGATCGCTTTGGATGGGTCGGCCCATAAAAATTACACATTCGACGACAGGAGGCACCCGGGGCTCGGCTGATTAATTCCTACACTGCTGACACCGATGGCTTGGTGGACAAAAGCGACTGTGTAGGAGGATGAAAAAAAATATTCTTTAAAAACATTCGCCCGATATTTCGTCCGGAATTTCCACGCAGGGGGAAGGTGTTTGCGCTTGGGGGGGGGGAGAGATTCCTGGGTGGGGTTGGCTGGGAGACTTCGAAAGGATGAGTTGTGAAGGAAGGTATTGTAAAGTGGAACGATTGGTGGTAGGCACAGGGAGCGAGAGAAAGAGAAGAGAGAATGAGACAGATGGAGAGATCGGAGAGGGTGCGGGAGCCGGAATCGTTCGGAAAAGGTGCGGGATCGCTCGGATGCACCACAGTCAATCACGTTTGGAAGAGGGTTGGGGGTCGAGCGGGGTAATCATATTAAAAATGACAACGGCATTGTGCGGAGACAAAAGGACTAAACTACGGCTGCGGCAATTGCCGTCCACGGCGATGGAAAAATCGAGCGAAGGTTGTCGATTGGGGAGGGTGGTGGGAGCGGCGCGGAGGGTGAGCTGGGGAGTAGGCGGAAGGCACGAGGGGTAAACTCGGCGGTATGTGCGACTTGAGCACTCGTCGCTGAAGGTCAGGAGAGAATGCCGATGCTGGGTCAAGCTTGGTGTTGGAAATTACAGAATTCGGATCGGAGGGTGTGTGTGGACCTAAAGGGATTAATATGAGAATGAATTACTTCGGGAACGCAGGAAGTAATACACGAATACGTCAATGAATTTAAACTGCAGGAGTTGATTTAAATTCAATTTTGTAACATAGAAAGCAATTATAAATATATTTTGATTTATTACCATCAAACTCCAGTTATTTTTGCGCACCCGGATCTTTGTATGTATTTTTTTTAAGAATATGTGGCAAATATTGTAAGCAATTTTTTCTTAACTAGTGCGTTGTTTTGAAATTTATCTTCGTGCAAACCTATCTTTTATCTAGAAAGAGTTGGCATTGTAAAATATATTAGTGGTAGCAATTTAAATTCAGTTTCTAATATTAATATGATTGAATAGTTACGATTTATTACCTTGGTGATAATGTAATTTGTATTTGAAAACATACATATGGTTTTTCTTTAAGCCCAACGCCATTGTAGGAGTATTTATTGATTGGTCTTCTCCAACGCAGAGTTATCACATCGCGTTGTGGTATATTTCTATTCGTAATATTTGATTCTTAGAGCAAATATTTAAAGTTGTCTCTGTAAGAGTGAAACCAAGTATTAATCTAATTTTTAAAACGATAAATACTAAATGTAAACTGTGAAGAATATGTAAAACATTTATTTTGCATTAATGTTACATAATATAATAATAGCATATGGTGAGTGAACTCTTTCTCTTTTTTCTGTAAATAAATCATTTGATAGCTGTGAGTTTAACTACATCCCTTTTCCTCACTGTTGAGTGTTCTGTTGTAAGTAGTTAATTTTAATAAGTATTGTATTTCACCTGATAGGATGTTTCTTCCATTGACACTCTCCTATGTTCTCTCTCATTTCTTCTAAGCGCAGAATTTAATTGCAAACTACCGTAAATTTCAGCAGTCTACGAAAGGAGGTTTGTAGAACATATATCCATTTTATGGAAGAAATTCAAGTGCACGATAATGGAGTAGCATTGAAGTCTTTATCGAAAAAGAAGACAAAATGCGTACGCATCTTTTACGATACTTACGGAGAAAAGTCAAGCATCATCATAACTGGAAGGACCTTGTCACCAGGCAGTAATCCAGTCCCTCAATACGTGAACTTTATAATTTAACGAGTAAAAAAAAGTATTTTTTCTACTCAATAAAATGTCAAACTTTTTCCATCTACTTGCATAAAAAAGACAATCGCTTCCGGCTTCAGAACCCCGAAAGTGTTGGTAAGGATAGGGCTGGGGCCACCAAAAGTCTGAGAGTGACTCACACTCGGGTCCGAAAGAAAATAAAAGTACCACCAGGCCTTTGCCTGAAATAGGAGAATCATGTGTGAGGTACAGGAAATTGCGGTGGGGGGCGGGGGTAGGAATGATGCTAGACAATAGAAAGGAGTGTGAGGTGAAGCAGGGAGGGTAACAGGGGAGAGGAATGGGGATGAAAGGTAATCGGATTCGTGGTCGGAATGCGGCAGTGTGCAGTGCTTTTGGGAGGTGCCGGGCGGAGACGAGGGAGCCTACGTATGGTGGCTTGGGATGCGCATGGAGGGAGAGAGGAGGGAGTGTGGGCGGTGGGTGATGGTCGGTTGACTGCGTGAAACAGAAAGTTGGTTCGAGGGGGAAATAAAAGAATAGATTCAACGAATTTGCTGGAAATCGCCACTCACGCCCGGGAAACAAACAGCATTCCGATGGACCAAACGTTTGGAAATGAGGTGACCGGGGAATGTATGGGTGGAATTCTCCATACTGGGAAGTTTTATTGCTCGGCCCACCGCTGCAAATATCGCCCTCCAGCTACATAAACGCATGTGATAACAATGGGAATTTTGCTTTCAAATGCAGATGGAAAATAATGTCAACTTCTGAGTTCGATGATGGATGTATGGTAAAGATATCTGCCTGAGATTCTAGGGAAAGTGGATATCACTGAGGCAGTAAATAAATAGTTCGTTGCGAGGATATAAGTGAAATTTCAATTATAAGACCCTATACGCATTGAGGAAATAGTTAAAATGTATAGCCAAAATTACATAAGAGATAATTAAAGAGTACTGAAGGTTGCTGATGAAAATATTAGAAAGTTGCTGTTAGTTAAGATTTAATTCCCATGGCTCCATATTGAGTCAACAATGTTAGGCAGCAGGAAGAGTGCGGAGCTAATTTAATTCGAAGAAAATTTATTCGTTAACTGGAGGGATGCTCTGCAGAAAATATTAATCAAAGTAACTATCACCTAGCTACGCGGTGTAATCCAGGGAATATTATAGATCTTTTATTCCTTAAATTTAATTCGATGAAAATTTTCTGCGGAAAATGTCCATTTATATTACGTTTTCTCGCATTTTTAAATTTTTTTATAAGTCAGTAAATATGAGCCTGTCGAGGTTTACATTCATTTGGAGTTTCTGGGTCACGGCTGCTTATTCTTACTAAGCCCAGGTTGATTTTCATCGAAGTGAACTTATTTTTTCGTCTTTTAATGAATGGATGCATTCATGCTTTGTTTGAGTTAATTGCCTTTCTTGATATAGGTATTCCTAAAATTGATACAGAAAAACCGTTCTTTTTGGGCCAAAATTTTTTCTTACAGCTGGATAACATTCCCGCCAGCGCTTCATTTGATAATATTTTGAAATCACTTCCACCACCGCGGTACATTCCTCAACGAAGCTTGTCTCAGTGAAATTCACTGAGCCCTTGTGGTTGAGAATGAGTTTTAGATGCGTGTCGCATCACTTCAAGTCTCTCGATAAGGACATAGACGCAGGGTAGATATCGGATTAACCCACCGAGTCGTAGTGATGATGAGCGTTAAAGTATGATTCAGAGATGAAAAGGAAAGATTGCTTCTATAAGCAATTAGAGAGATTGGACGAATGCTTATAGAGAAGTTGGGAGCGGAAGCGAGGGGGGATAGTTAAGAAGACTTGCTGAGTGCAGTTTAAAAGTGATTGGGAATTAGTCCATGATCACTTCGAGTCAGTGATAGGAGCGTAATCACACCGGTGTCATGGGGCCAAGGGTGGGGTCTAGGGGACGGGGCAAGGAGGATAAAGGGCTGGGAGCGAGGGTGGAAGGCAAAGACAAAAGAGAGAAAAGAGTGGGCGAAATTCATCGCGGTTCTTGGAGGACGGGATCGGTCACCAAAATCTCGTTTTTTTGCTAGGGAGGTGAAGTCAGAGACGGGGGATGTTTTGGGTTTCATGAGATGCGTAGAGGGTGGTGGTGTGGGAAAGGAAAATCATAGTAATATGTGCTGAAGGAGGACGAGTGATTAGATGCAGATGAGAACGGGGACGAGAGGGGAGGATGAGAGAAGTGAAGGAAGAGGAGGTGGTGAGTGCATGGCGAATGGGTAAAGAGGAAGGTAGAGCGAAGAAGAGTTAGAAAGATAAGGAGGGACATAGAAAAAAAAATCCTTACGAATTCAAAGGGGACTCAGGAACATCTTTTATTTTGGGATGTTGAGATTCTACAGGGTTTTACAAGTATCCTAAGTTACATTTTATTTGAAAAACATCTGTTAGAAAAAGACTGCCATATCGCGTAAAATTACATTGAAAAATTAGGATAAGAATAAGGAAGATCTAATTGAACCTACATTTATATACTGACTTCTAACTGCTGGAATGCTGCCGGAATGAATTATTTCAGTGGGTGGAGTAGTTGTGCAATGGTCTCCTGATCTTTTGCTGCGTATTGTGAGAGGACCCGTTTAACAGCCGTCCGACGTCCATCGTATTAGATCACAAACCGTGGTGATACTTTAAAGTTGAAATATGGTAACGTTGGAGTTGATTTTTATCCACCATGGCTTCCTTTCTATGCACCTCAGTTCTCTTCGAGATAAACGGTTGGAGAGGATATCGCATCAAGCAAATAACCCAACGGAGTGTGGGGTGGGGCATAATAGTACGAGGCTGTCATATTTTTTGTGGTGACAAAAAGCCGGACACACAAAGAAGTAATTTATTCACCATTTATGTAGAAAATATTAATATGAAATAAATAAAAATTTCTTATTTTGTGGCCTAGAATAAAAAATAACTTATTTTAACCTGAAGGAATACTAACTAGGAATCACTTTACTAAACTAAAGGTATCTCCTAGTGACAATTTTTTTCTTGTGTATACAAAGATTGAAGTATTAATATCATATAAATTTGTTGTTACGAAATAATGGATGCATTCCTAATAACCGTTGTAAGGTTTAGGCAGTCCCTAAGAAAAAGATAAGACGAGACTGCCCTTACTCATGGTATCTTATCTATATTAGAAGATAACGTACTTGACTTAATTTCGTGGAATTTCTTAATAATTTAGGGATGAGGAAAGAAACACAATGTGTTCCCAATTAAAAGGCAGTTTTATTGAGGACCTAGATATTTTATGCGAAATTTTAGTGTATTTATTTCCTCATCTATTCAAATCTTTTTCGGAGACGAAAAGCTTCCGGGAACTTTTGTTTGAAGCCATATGTCTAAAAGCTGGAATTAAAGCCAATATCGCCCAAATATATTACGAGGAAATCTCCATTATTATTTTAAATCTTATGAAAACCAATCAGTTTTATTACCATGAGCCATCTGTGGATGATGGGAAGTATAAAGGGTGAGGGCGAAGGATACTCTACGCATACTGTATCTCTGAATAAATATTTGGCTGATGGGCTTATCTTTAATGAATCAACATTTAAAACATAAAAATTGTAAATGAATGAAATGTGAAATAATATCATCGGAAAAAAATGATATCCCTTGTGAAAACGTCCGCAGTATGGAGTGACATATGAAAATGGATATCGAGCTCGTGAAAGGCCAGAGAAAGTGAATTGAGGGGCCATGCCTAGAGGTCATGTGGGATATAAGAAGAGTGGATGGGACAAAGGGGAGTTGGCGGAAGTTGAAAAAGGCGAGTCTGACGAGCTTTGATGGGAGACGAGAGGATGAGATACTGGGACGGCAGGGAGTGGAATGGGGAAGGGAGTTATACGCGAATGGAACAGAGGATAGAAGGGGGCGATGGTGGGATGGGGTTTGGCAGGAAGTGATATGTACAAAGAGAGAGCAAGAGAGACGGGAGGAGGAAGGGGAGAGAGGGGGAGTTTTGGGGATAGACCACGACTGACGAATAATTTATTCTCCCGAACGGGAGTTTCCATCCCCGCCCTTGCACCCCTTTCATCCTCCCACCACGTACATCCGCTTTGACTGACGGATAGCTTAGCATCATGCGAGCCGACCTTCGATAACTCAGGCCCGAAACCGAATTACGGGTGAGCGTCTAAGTGTGCAGTGATATCACGGTCTTTATGGGGCAGTAAAGTCCGGAAGAGAGAGAGAGACAGGGGAGAGGGGGGTTGGAGGGAGGGGATGGTGGAGAGGTGGGAAGGGGTATGTGCACGCCGCTCGAGTGAGGTCATTCGTATCCTTTCGCCTTCGAAGCCCTGAGAGATGATCGTGCATTGTATCACGTAGGTGGTAGGTACGCTACGGGCGTTCATTTCCCTGCGCCCTCACTCTTCCCCTCCCCACCAAATCCCGCGTCGTTCGAGGAGCGCATTTTTAATACACGGGCGTTATCTTAACGGCTGACTTTTTTTTGCAAAATTCGACGAATATTAGATCGGGGTGGTCTCTGGAGGACAGACAGACGGACGGACGGGAAATGGACGCTGATTTGTCTCAATCCCTCTGCCGATCTCTGTCTGCGTCGCCGCAAAAGCCCACTTATTCTCCATTCTCTTCTCTCCACCCCTCTCACCTGTGTTTTTCTCAGAAGCCGTGTCGCACTGCTCGCAGCATCCATCGCGGAGCCCTTCATCTCTCATATCTTTTTCATTAATTTGACAGCAAAATTTTATCAAGCAGTAGCCCGAGGGGTATGTTTCCTTTCCTATAAATTCCAATTTTGATGAAACGAAGCTTAATAGTATTACACCAATCTGTGACCAAGCAGAGTATTATTTTACTTTCTCCTGAAAAAAGTATATTTTGAAATTTTTTACTTCTATGTGATAAAATAACCGTTTTTATATGATTCCATTCACGTGATTTGTATCTGAACCCTTAAATGGGGCTCAATGATTACTTCCACTGGAAATGGTGAGTTGTGGCAGGCGGGAGTAGAGGTGGAAATTCTTATGGATATCAAAAATGTGAAATAAAATATTGATTATTCCTCTTTAGAACGAAAACTCTGATCCTCTAAAGAGCACTGTTAGCATGGCATTTTTAAAGAAAAATTCCGAGGGCATTGGCATAAAAACAATAGTAGATGCTGTAAGAGATGCCCGAGTTGGATTCTATATATTATCTGGATCCATTATATTAACTACATGTGTCTAATAAAGTTAGAACAATTTAATTACTTAGTTTGTCTTTTATGTAATGGTGTACTACAGTACGTGGGGCACGAAGAGGCGTTTCCTCGACTCATGAGATCAAACTGCAGAGACCTGAGGTGCTAAAGAGTTTATATTTTAGGTGACTGTCAGACAGTATCAATTACCTGTGGAGCTAAAGTGACTCAGCCATTATTTAAGCACCGTTTTTCCCAATTGTCGCATTGGCTGTTTGAAACGGGCGTAATCCGGATTCATAGCGGGCATTCGAGGAGGTTAATACGGACTATGTGCTCTTGTTTACATTCTCAGACTAACTCATCCGACCGGTAACTTGGGCACCACATACCAGTAAAGTCATATAAATTTTTTTATGGGTAATCTCCACCCGTGCGACCGGTCTTACTGCGATTTATTTTCTCTTATCACACTCGCACCGTAAAATAGGCTGAGCTATATTTTGCGTTTCTAAAATGGTCGTAAAAGGTATTTTCATCAAGTCATGAAAAAATGGGCGTCAGGATAATGATATGTTTAAGAACGACTACTTCAATATTTTTATACAATATGGAATATAGCAAAATCTTATTTTCAACCCCATACTTGGTTTGAAGATTGCTGTTCGAGCTTATTTTTTTTACTAAGCCAGGCCAGCTGCGTGTGAAAACCGTGCATCAGAGCAAGGGGGAAGAAACTTCCTTGTGACGTCTGTGGTTTCCAAGGTAGTTATGCTACCCTAAATACCAAATTAACATAAGTTTAGCTGGAACTGTTCTAACACCACCCGGATTTGAATTCGGGATCTTCAAAACCCGAATGCTCTATTCACTAGGCTATTACACTTCATAATATGAAATGTCAATCTTTCTAACGCTCTTATAATTTCAGGAATCAGTGAAACGGTACACACTATCGTTCACCCTTATCGATCTTCAACCCTCCGTCATATCTCCTTTTCGCTGTTTTTCTCATTCATTCCCTCCCATTAAATCTCACAGCCCCATGTGATATTTTCATTTTGACTCCAAGGGTCATTTCCTCTCCATCCTTTGTTTTCTACCAAGGTTTCCTACCGGATCGCTTAAATAGAACTACCCTAAACATTAAATTAACTAAATTCGTCCCCGCATCCATCTATTTACGCAGATTTTCTGGTAGCCTATGTCATCAAATGGTAGGCATATGAAACAATATAACGTTGAGTGAATGCGATGATTGAAATTAAAATTTTAAAACATTTCATGATGGAAAGAAAGCGAATCATTCTGGAATTAAAATGAAAATCTTGCATTATAATTTTAGGAAAACACAACGAAAATTAATTTCAGTCCTTAATTGCTAAAGGAATGATTATCACCACGCCAGAACCAGAGGGGATTATCATGCGCCTTATGTGGATTTTGGTTCCACGTTCGGTAATTATTTCTATTGCTGATGGACGATAATTTAAATTGAAAACTGCAATAAAAACTTGGTTTTCAAAGTAATTTTAATTGGAGATTGTTTTTAAATTTGCAGATCAAATATTGGGTTCAGTTTAGTTTTGCAATTACTTTTCAGGGTGCATTTTCACCCGCGTTACTTTACATATTAATATAACCAATTTATTATGTCGTGAAGTTGTGATAATGATAATTTAGGCAATACACTGAATAGGTGTGTGTGAGGTTATTCATCAAAAGTTTCACTTTTTGTTTAACCCAATTAGATATTATTATTTAAAAATTATCCACCAATAATCATCGAAGCCCATATTGGAAGTATTCAGCATTTAAAGCCCTGGCTATCAAAGCCTCCATTCAGCCTATCTACTTACATTTTGGTCTCCTTCGTCTTCCCTTTACAGAAAGTCTCTTTGGATAGAAAGCTCAACGAAAAATATATCGCAGCTGGTCTGAAGATGAATATTTGTAATTGAGAGTCCATGGTGGTAGGAATGGAGAGGATATAAGATCTGTGACTGGAAGGAGACAATAAGTAATACCGTAAATAAGTAATTCCGTCTGTAATATCATGAATACCGCATTTGAATGGTTTAGTTGATGCTTAAGTGAGTGAATAGCTACAATGAATAAATTTCAAATTATATTCAATTATCCTTCATTCACGATGGTAAATTCTGGACTCTTGATTAGCAAATGTCAACATAGCTTATGTGGATTCTTACATCATCAACCGATGAAGTGCATAAGTGCCATTTCATAAAAATCTAAGGGGGCTCTCATTTTCTTTCAAATTAATTAGCGACAGAGTAAAAAGTTGTGTAATAATTTTTAATTCATATTGATCCGTTTATAAAATGAATAAATCCCCTATATATCCGAATGTATTACTCTTGGTAATGCTGTTCCCCGCTATTTTTCGATTTCGCCACCGAATGATTTTGAAAACTCATCACCAGGAAGCAAGTTGTAGGAATTATAATAAAACTCTAGAATTCTTCTATAAAAATGTCTTCGACGAAATAATTTTTATTATAATAGCTAAAATTATTAATCTGCTCAATACTGCTCAAAAAAACTTTAATTTAAAGTTACCGAAAAATGTACCAGATTTGGTACAACCGGAAAAGAGAGATATTTTTTTCATTTTTATACCTAGGTTTTGAGTTATGTATGTCTGGCAAAAATATAGAAATAAATCCCTTACATTCATTAAATAAATCATGTTATATTTAATATCATTACTTCATTCAATGCAATAAATAGTTAAGTTTCATTTCAGTTTGTATTTTACCATTCAAAATTAAATAAAACCTTAATGAACAGTAAGGATCTCCTGAAAAATACGTATCTATATTATAGAACTCACGCATATATATTCTGTTTATATGAATGAAAAAGGAAATACCTGCATTGATAAAAATCTTATTTGTTAACTTAGCAATGAAAGAATTTTTGCTTAATAGTATGCAAAAAGTCATTCAGTATTTTGTCTTAATCTTTGTTAACAAAGTTATAAACGTATTGAACTAGTTTTATGAGATACTCAAATTAACTAGGTGAGGAATAATTTATGTAATCGAAATTATTTTGAGAAAGGGTGGTGAAGAGGACCTTCATACTATTTGTCTTTCATCCTTAAAAATAATTTCAAGAAACTTGCTCGGTTTTTGAAATTTTTTTAAAATTATGCTGGTATATTATACACGAATTTTCTATCATTTGCACTGCATGTTTTAGTTAATATTTGCTTCGAATCTAAGTTAAACTCTTTCATTAATAAAATGGCTATTATGACATGAAACTGTTGCGGTGTAGCAGTTTTCGAAGTAATAAAACGTACTTTTTATTTTGATATTCTTCACGTAATTTTGTAATGATTTAGTATCGATTTGAAATGTTAAAGTTTGGGAGCCTGAAATAATTGTAGTCTTTTTTCCCCAGAGTTTCTCTTCTCAATTATATTTTCGCATTTGGACAAGCTGTCACCTATAAGCCTCTCAGCGGTCCCAATTTTCTCTTCGAAGCAGGTCTCTTCATTTTCTTGAGTCTTTTTCTTTTCCAGTTACTTTCTAATCAATCTCTTCTCAACCCTCACTTTCACTCATTCGCCTCACTCTTCTCCCAATTTTCTTACAATCAATCAATGCACAAAACGCCGATTCTTCCTTCTCCTTTTTCCGCTTTACTGGGTCACTCCCTACCTATCCCCTATTTCCGCCGTCCACCACCACCCCATCCAACTCTCCCATCCTCTCTGCTCCCTAACCGCAGGAGCTTACGTGGTTTCGCCGCAGGATTTATTCCCACCCCCCTTACACCCGAGTTACTTATACCCGAGGAACTGTTATGGCAGGTGCATATTAAACCTGCATGGGGTGGAGGGGAGCACGGGACCGATTTAATCAACCTCCCTCCTCATCTTTACCGCCCGCCCGGCCCTTTTAATGAAGCAAATATTAATCACCGCCACTAGAAACTCAATGCATACGTGCGGCTTTTATCATAATGCCCACAGAATTGCTGTTCTGGTTGAGTTCCCTATGCCGCCATTTTGGCCTTGCTCGAAAACTTTACGCCGGAGATTCGACCTCAGTTGAACAGTTTGACATTGCCCGCCTCAACTAAATTCATTTTATCTCGTTAACAAAATATGGTAACGGTTTCTTTTTAAAGTAAGCTTTTATGTATTAATTCAAAGAAATATCATGATGATTAATTATCGAGGGCGAATTAATTGGAATTTATTTAAAACACGATTCTTAAGAAAACGAGGCACGACGTGGTGTGACAAAATTTTCCCGCAAAGAAAACATTGATGACAAGACATCTCGGTTCTATCCATCAATGATCATTTAATTGATAAAATTGATGGAGCTCTTCCGTTTTTGGAAGGAGAGGTTATACGACGTATTATCATAGTATTCACTGAAGAGAAATGATAGGACTGAAAGTAACCTGAAACCTGAAAACCAAAATCGAAATTTTTTTGAACCGTATCAACGTGCAGGCATTGTGAGACGAGGTTCATTATTTTAATCTGAAACTACGAGGTCTTACTCAAGGTACGCTATTGACCGAGAATGGTATAATCTTCAGCCCATAGCACACTTTGATAAACCAGGGTGGTGTTCATTACCCTTGGCGCGAATGAAGTTTACACATTCAGGATTGTGGAAACTTTTCCTTCTCCTTCATCACTTTGCGTCATACCTATTGTTCTTTCCTCGTCAAAAATTTTCATCAACGTTGACATTTTAATTCCGGTATATTCATCAAAATTCTTTATCACTTTGTTTTAGTATAGTTAAGGAAAACATTAGGATCTATAGATAGGGCGAATTTCGCGAAGGGAGAATAGGTTACTTGTACCTAGACCGTTAGGGCTAATGGCCAATACGGTTGAAACTGCACTCATAGGGCTTCATTTGGCGAATAAATCGTCATTTATAAACTAACAGATAGACGAGACTAAGATAACATGAATTTATATCGGCTCCCTATTAGACGAACTTTTTTCTCAACTAGAAAAAAATGCGTAAATATTGAAAACTGCGATATTATTGTGTAGATCACGACAAATCCAGGATTGGAAAAATAAAAGTAAAATGAACGGAGTAGACGGGAAGAAAATTGCCCGTGATGAGCACTCGAAGCTGACGAATTTTATTGATTTCCCTTCCATTTCGCAACGCTATCGAGCACATCTATCCGCAGGTTGAGCAGTCCCCGGAAGCATTACGACATTCTCCATCTCTGCCCCTTCCCTGTCCTTTTCCGCCTCCCGCCCCCTCCTCCCCCACCCCCCTGCCATTCGAATGATGCCCACGGAACAACCGCCCTCTTCCCTTCCTCATCGAACACCTCTTCCCCAATCCTGGAAACATGAACGGGGGACGCCATTTTGATTTCCCTTGGGGAGTATTAAGCTCCGCGTGACAACCCTCCACGGGTGGCGGATGCGGAATAGCATGGGCGCTCCGGCCCACGTCGCATGTTGCCGTTGCTGCGGCCTGGCGTGTACCTGGCAGACGG
>LYUA01003419.1:127324-141379 GCA_002093875.1 Calopteryx splendens
GAGGGGGGAGGAGCGGGGGTGGAGAAAGGATCGCTGTAGAGCGAGTGGTTTCGTGAATGGGGGACGCTCTGCAGGGGGGGGAGGGGGCAATCGCTTCGCTCTCGCGGACGGATGGAGCTGTCGGTGACGACGGCGACGACGTCGGTGGTGATGGTAGCGGTGGGGAGAATCAAAAAGCTGAGTCCCCTCCATCCTTGGTCGATCTTCTCTCTTATTTTCGACTCTCCCCGCCGGGATGTGAGGGAAGACGAAGGAAGGGGAGAGGGATCATGGAGAAAACGACGGCGAGGGAGGCAGCCCTCGCGTGTAATCTGATTACCGCAATTCGCGGAGAAAAAAATGCGATGAAAGATTGTGGCTCCGGAAACAGCAGCGCCAAAACTTCAAGCTCTCCTGGCCCATAAGCCACCGCGTCGATCGGTGAAGAAATGATCGGAAAATTTGATAGGAGTTATTATCCCATCAATTTTCCATTATGAGGGGAAATTTTCCATCGTGAATTCTCCCCGAAAAATGATTGAAAGGGCTCCGCACACTCTTACCGTAATAAATAACGAATAAGCAGGAAGGAAGGAAGAAAATTTGAGCTCTCTTTTACATTTCCAATGCTCTAACAGTGTAAAACAATTTTTGAAGCTCTAAAGTAGTTTTCCAAAACTAAACGCAAGGAATTTACGAATAAAATTTTTTCAAATGTGTAAAAATCCTTAAAACATCCGTAATGGAATACTTTTTATCGTTGTCACCAGCTGCAATTCACATTTTAAACGAATTTTGAACAGATTCATCGTTTTGATAAGTATGTTTTCATGGGAGTAAGGCAAGGACCTTCTTGCTTTCACGTAAACCGTTTTCCCTTTCGAGTGCTTTACTAATTTCTGCGTAATAGTGATGTAGTTTAGCTACGTATCAATCAAGAGGAATGCAAATGTCTGCCTTATTGTTTCTTATTTAAACTAAGAATGAAAGTATTTTCTCCGTGTGTGTTAGTAATATCAAACGAATTATTTTATAATTTTTTATGTTTTAAATCGGAGAGGATAGATATTTCCTGTTTTTTGCAATATTCTAGACTAATTATTTGATCATCGGATGAGGAAAACGAAAGTATATCTTCCAAGTTCAGCAAAATATAGTCAGCATCTGAGAGATAAATCCATCACGCACAGTCAGTCAGATAATGCCTTCAAATTTTCGCGCTCTATTTTTCTCATCCGAGCTCTCCCATTGTAGCTCTTCTCATACAACTTCCGTGGTTAGCAAGAATCTCTATTAAATAATTGTGCCTCCATATATGACTCTTCATTTGATTCCTTTATAGTTTTAATATATTTCATATCATTTATAAAATTTTGAATATTTTAGACTTAAATTAAATGTATCGAATTTTTTAGGGTTGTGGCTTCCGTGTCTTTTTTTGGGTTTCTTCGTTTATCTTTCTATCCATCTGTTAGATGTTCATAAAATATCCATATTATTTCCATTGCATCATGATTTTGTGACTTCCAGTAAGATTTTTATTTCTACTGGATCGTCCCGTTTCCTATCCATTGGGATATAAATACACCCAGCATTAGTTCTAAATAAAGTGATTTCTGGTTTTCTTTTCTTTTAGATGTCTATTTTTAATTTAAGTGCATGTGTTTTCCTTCGGAATTCATTCTTAACGTCTGGAGTTCTTAAAGGTTCTTATTTCTTCCATTCACTGTTTATCATCCTCTCAAAATTGCAAGACTTATTAGTTTTAACAGACATATTTGACATTTTATCCACTCCTTATCTTTCTGCCTCACAATTATAGTTTTATCTTGCTTGTCTTTATCTTTCAGTTGTTTTTTCCCACAATTTTCTCTTCATTAAGAATAGTCAACTATAATATCCTCACCCATGGCAAGTAAAAGTAAAAAACGCAAAATGATGAATTATTTCTCGACGATTTCTGAAGATTCTTATAGAATTTCATTGATCGGCTTCTTGATATAAACCCTAGAAATGGAAGGTGAAAGTGAATATCCTATCTATGCTCCTTTTTAATTCTTATTCCATTCCGAATAAAAGTACTATCAATAGAGAAAGATCATCTTCCACCTTTACATTGCAGATACTCCTATCCCATATTTTTAGGTAGATAGAAACTTAGACCAAATGGTAGATGAAATCTTTTCTAGTCATCCTATGTAATTGCAATATGCAAAAGTGTTAACCATTTTTTATATCCTCACTAAAACTGGTACATACCATCTCCATATATTAAAAGTTGCTGTTTATGTCCACCTTAATGCTACCCACCGATTACATTATGTAGCATACCAAGATCTCTCTAAAGAAAATCTTTAAAGCTTTAACATTCCCTCAATGTATCCATTAAGTTCAATTTAAACGCAAAATATCAGATCGTGAATCCAATTACATAAATGAAATCGGTTGGATTAAACTTGACTTTTGACGCCTGTTGCATAATTGATCTCAAATTCATCAAATTCTGAACACAAAAACGTAACAGTACCTTACATACAACTACCGAAGTATCGATACAATATATATTACAAATACGCAGGGTAACGGAAATATTAACATCTCCCATTACCAAATAGCGATGTATAACAAGTCGATTACTGCTACTGCCTGCTGAAAGTAGAATAAACTCAAGTCAGCTATGAAAAAAGCATTTTCACTGCATTAATTTAAATGGACGCTGCATTAAACACTGATCACAGCACAGCAATTAGATTAATACAGTACTCTTCGCAGTATCTATGTGGAAATAACAACATAATTTTACTCAAAATACTCATACTGTATAGGTAAGACCTCTGATGTTATTTGTAGCCAAATTACTTTATATTTCATTATTATATTTTGTTATTACTGTGTATCTTTTGCTATTACCTTGATATTCCTTTTTTGTTGATATTTATTTGCATTGAACACACCTATAAAACACATTTAAGCATTCAAAAACTGCACATTTTCTCAATTAAGCACATTATTATTCCTTCAGTTAAGATTCTCGATTTATTTTTATCTATTTTACACAATTTTAACTCAAAATAAAAACCATGATCTCCCTTTTCCTCACTGATCGGTGATCCAACCATCGCCGTTCCCACGCGTGGCATCGAAATGCTTTATCGATACGAGAACCCATATAACCTACTTTTCTCCATTTCCGCTCTACTTCTCTCTGGCCTTCGGAGCGTAGGCACTAAACTTGATGGGCAATAGACCCCTAGACGCTCTCCTGTGACCTACAACCCAATATTCCTAATCCACCCCAAACCCTCCAACCATCCCCCCATCCCACTGTCTCGATCTCTCCATCTGCTCTCCTCCCACTCTTTCTGTCAGGGACTTTGACTCAACTCACTCCACCTCCTCATGCCACCTGCCACTTTACGCCAATCCCGAGTGCCACAATTCCTTCCACTCAAAACCCCCGAGTCCGAGCAAATGAACCGGGTCTCATTGCCCCGCCGCGCGCAATTAAATTTTTTTTTCTGAATCGGCCTACGTTTCTATTCCTCTCAGGAAATGTTCACCTTCCACTTTGAGGAATTTTGAAGCGCCTAGGAGGGCCCTCGTGTCTCCCTCCTTCTCCCCTCTTCACTCCATCCTCCCAATACCGCGAACGAAACTGGAGGAGGTAAAATTACGAGGACGATTAGCACCATATTGCTCCAGGTGGGAGTCGATTTAGTCCATCCACACCTACAGGAGTAATTAGTTTGGAATTTCGTTCAGAGATAACGCTGCGATGTTTAATATCGAAGAGTAGTTTTTTTCAAAGCGGCGTTTGTGATTCCGCTAAACCATTTTTCAATATTTCTCGAAAATGATATCCAGGACTATATGATTTGAAGGAGCCCATGAGCTGTGGAAGTTTTATCTTCTAGTTTAACATAAATATGTGTGCTATGCTCCCATATAATATCCCATTAATAGCATAGGTATAGCATCTAAATATAGTATTAGGTGTGGTTATAGAGGAATTTCAGCCAAACTTTCATCAGGAAATCAGGCTGTTGTGCAATGAACCAATATATCATGAATTAATGTTCAATAAACACATTTTATAGTTAATAATTACGTAGAAAAATTTTACATACCAATTCATGTAAATTATGTATTATTTATCTTTCGTGTAATGGTACATGGCACTTGAGATTCACAGACTTGAGTGTTTTATTAAGTTTAGAGAAATTTATTACATATAACTCTTTTATTGCATTGCAATAGCAGAAAATTCTTAATCTGAAACATTTAATAGCATCGAACATTATATGTACAAAAATGTTGTAAATGTTAATTGTGTGTGAGGAGACGATTTATGAAAGAGGAAAGTGACCGAAAAAATAAAAATATTAATTTAAAAAATAATATGTTGTTGTAAACTTTGTTTTTAAAACAAATTTAAGGAAGTCATAATAAAAATGTCGTGATTTTTTTTCATGCATATTGATTATTTTGAGTTATAATTATTTTGGCATGCAAGAGTGTGTCAGTAAAGCAATGGATGATTATTAACATCTTGCATGACTAGTAGGTACCATAATTTTATAACCAATGTCCATAGTGGAAAATTTTTGAATTCATAAATCACAAAAGAAAAATCATATCTTTTAGTAAAAAAATCGTTTTAAGATTTTTTTTATTTATCCTATTTTGGATACGGTTGAACATGTTAATAAGCAAGGCATTTGACAATAGGTACCTATGCAGGTAAATGAATTATAGCATAAGATATTTTTAATGTTTTTAGTCTAACCCCATAGAACGAATATCATAAGACCAAACATTTTATTACCTTTTAGATATTTGTCGACATATTATGAAATGCTTGAAGTCTTCGCAAATAAAATTTTCAGAATCCTCGGGCAAACATACGTATTTTTGGGATCTTGGCCTTTGACGAAATAAAATTCCAAGGCCAAGAATTTTACGAGTCTGAAGTCATTGCTCGAAAGTTTTCCTTACTTTTACAAGACTTTATGCCTCAATGTCACCTCTGAATTTTTCGACCTTCAACTTACCAACTTTGAGTTTCGAAACTCATAGGACATCTATCAAGACACCGTTAGTGAAACCAAAATGAATGAGATCGTTAAATTGAAAAGAAAGCCGCCGATTTAAAAAGAGGAAAATGCGCAGGATGGTAGTTAAAAATTGAATTGGAGGTGTTGGCAAGAAATATACCAAAAATAATTCAAATCTTACAACTCTGAAGCCGAAAAAGAAAACAGGAGACATTGGACATTTTATCGCATGCACTCCATGGCATCACTGAAAGTTAAAACCGCTCCTTTCATTTCGACTTCTACACGAAATAAATTAATAGGGGCCAAAAAAACCCTCATCAAATAATAATTTCAATCTTCCTATAGGTCGAACAATTTTGAATCGATTCAGTTCTGGAAGAAAGTTATCACTATCGAAGTGTGCATTGACTGTCGTAAAATATAACCCACTTTTGCTTATTTATCAGTTTATAAATCTGCAACCTTGGGCGGATATGGACTGAAAATTTACATCGAGTAAAATCCTATTAATAATGCCTTAAAAAGTAAAAACTTCACATACTTGAGGAGATGATGAACTCTTTTGAAAAATTTAAAAATGTTAACTCCAAAATGTATGTACAGTTTTGGTAATATTATTAAAAATTGAGTATGTTTCTTGAGCCTTCGTTTTTATTTCTTACAGGTTATAACATTAAAATCAATTCGTATATAATATTTCCACTATTGATATTAAAAATATTTTCCATTAAATTACTATTATTTCCTAAAATATCAATGACATTCACACAAATGTTATTCTTCTTTTAGATAAAATAACATGAATTACGAATAATACTGAAATGAGAACATTTTGAAATTTGATCTATTATCGTGAACCAAATGTTAATCAAAAATTTATCATAATAAAGAAAATGGAAGAAAAGATTTTGATGTCTGAAGAGGATATCCTTCCACGCTAAACTCAAAGATACACACAAAACAAAAATAAAACTTATTTGGCTCTGGCAAACAACGTTGTGGTAACTTGGGTACCTATTCTCTACATTTAAACACACTTTTTACTCATTCCGAGGAAATTGAAATTATGTGTAAAGAATTCTTGTAAAGTTTATAGAAAAGAGAAAAAGACATGAAATATTTATTTGTAGAATGTTCAATTTTCAGCAAAGGGCTAAAGGAATGCTCAGCAGCATGGGTTAAGGTAATTTTTTAAAGATGGGACTACAGATTAAATATTCGGTAAAACTATGACGAATATTCATCGAAATTGACAAGTAGGTATATTGTGCATATTCTAAATTAACTGTTTAGGTGATATTGAGGCTTGAGGTACATGCACAATCAGTTAAATTAAGGTGAGTTTCGTAAAAATTCCCTTCTTCCAAGGAGAGATGGACCGCAGTGGATTTCACCATTTCCAAAGAGTGTGATAATAGCAAGATATTGTTAAAAGAAGATAGTTTTTTCTTACCTTCTTGCCGTGATTTGATATCAAAGTTCAGCATTTACATATAAGATATAGAGGAGACTATGGATCAAAAACGAGTATCATTCGTATGTAACCAAAATATTCACTACTATTTCCCTCTACATAAGTAAAGAGACTACAGAGTAATATGTGTTTTAGGATACAGCTGGGGCGGTGTAATAATTCATATAATTTAGGTTGAGAAATTATAGCCAGGTTATTTCATTTTGAAAAGGCACTAACATTGATACTTTAAGTTGATAGTTAAGAGAAAAATACTCACTTGAAAAAGGTCTCCTACAAAAATCCTAAAAAAAGTATTCAAGGTAACTCAGCTTTCGTAATGTTAGAGGTACTTCACATCACCTGGAGTTGACCGATCTGTTTCGACGCTTTTCCTATTGGGATGAGATGTGGAACAGAACATTTACTGATCCGTGCCTTTTAAAAGTGGTCCTTTATCCTTTATTCAACCTTTCCGTTTATCTTTTCTGCATCGCAATACCATCCATCGATCAGGTTGATCAATTACTTTTAAATCATCTTATTTACCTCAGATTTTCAAAATTTGGACCGTAGTATGGGTTTATAAGGAAAGGTTTGAGTGAAAATAATTCTGAGAATCATACAAGACATATACAGGCAAATACCACAGGAAAGACTATCCTAGAAATCACAGCTGTATTCAAGGAGCATGGAACATTGGTATGCACTCCATTTTTTCATAAATTATACTCACAGAAGAATACCATTAGTCCAGGGTTCGCTGCTCTCTTAGTGAAAGAAAAAAGAAACTCCAATTTTAGTTTAAATTATTCCTAAGGGGACGCAGTAGCTTATTTCGTACAGAGTTCGGCTATTGAGCTTGGGATCCCGGGATTATGTCCCGAGAGATGCCTTTGAAGAAGCCTATTTAAAATCTGATCGGTGCGGTGCAATTATTTTGTAACATGAACTTCATGAGAAATCATGTTGGAGAAAATAAAGGCCATAATGAAGGGAAAAAGGATAAATAGTCCATGATTAATTTTTTTCTAGAGTTTCGTAAGTACATAGATATTTAATAATATATTAAAGAGATGTCGTCCAAATGAATTAATTAAAAATACCACACGCAATTAGAGCATTGTGGTAGAGATTGCAAAATGGTAATCTATTTAATTGTTGAAATCATAATCTATTTCATTTGAATTAAATATGCTCCATGTTACACCAGGAATGACTTAATGAAGTCACTTTAACCGAAGAAGTCCGTTCCAACAATTCATGGAAAGGTACTTCAAGAAAAGACATATATGACCGGACTTTGATTCCCAGGAACTACTTTCATTTGGAATTTTCGAGTGGTCCAAGGAAGGGAAGAAAACGGGACTCAGGAAAACATTGAGAGAGAGATAGGAGGGTCGAGTGTGGAGAGATCTTATTACATCTCCAAGTTGACCGGAAAAAGGGACTTGAGGTCATTGACAAAAGCTTCTGAAGAGGCATTTGGATGGGAGCAGGAAGTATACCTGATGTAATGGGTGGAATGGGAAATGGGAGAAAGTTGGAAAAACATACCTAAGGACGATGGGTTCCACCGGGAAACGGGAATCCGGGAAACGGATTCCTTCTAAGAGAGAGAGAGAGAGGGATAGGTGGAATCGAAGAAGAATGTGTTAGATAAGGAGTACGCGGAGAACTGAATGAGGAGGAGATCTCTGTTGGGAAGAAACCTTGCTCAGAGACCTTTGATCGTCGTCTGAGAAAGATTAGAGATTTATTCGTGCGAGAGTGAGTCAAGGGTAAGGCGGGTGAGCGAGTGGCTTGCGTTGTGGCTTTCGTTCTGTTCAAGGATTTGACGCAAGTCGTCGTCGGGGGAATCAATATGGTGTCGCGGCTGTGTGGACGGTGGAGAGGGAGTGGCTATCGAATGAAACGAGGATGAGGGTGTGACCGGAGACGGAGCGGAGATTGAAATGGATAAATGGATAAACAATTTCACGATGAGTGGTCTTAAAGGTTGCGTGAGAAGCAAAACTTGAAGAGTCATAGCAATGCGAGGGATTGACACAATTCCTCTCATTTCCTTCTCTGAGCGATGACACAACGAGTACTCACCTTCCTTCTTTATCCACCTCTTCGTTGATTGGCTGGGTGCGGAGAGGAGTGCGGTGACGGAAGAAGTAAGGCTTTCGTTTCGAATGATTGAGTGGAGCTCCTGCTATTACCGTCCCCGCAAAATACCCTCACTCTAGAGTGAGATAGGTTAGGAATGACGAAGGGTAACCGGGTCCATGTCGCGAATGTGTCGCTCGGGTAGGTATCAAATATAGTAGGTATCTACCCGTGTACCCGGGTTTACGAGCTTTACCCGAGTGTTCGAGTATTTCATGTATACTCAGGTCGTTGAGGTTTGACTTACTACCTGGAACTTTGAGCTTAATCCGCTTTTTCAGGCTGCATAAAATTTTTATATGTCCAATGTTTTAAATGCATTATCTTGATAACAAAATAAGTGATTTTGATGCATTAAAAATATCTAGAATAAAAATGATTTGCACTGTTTGCTGTTTGTCCTTAAAAATGTTAAATGACCCAAAAATATACCAGTGGCTGAAAAGGATAACTATTTTGAAAATCTAGTAGAACCAGTTTAATGATAAATTAAAGATCGTGTCAAATTCGATTCGTAAAAAAAATAAATAAAAAAAGTAGATACTTATAATTTTGTTTTCATGGATTGAGGTAAAGTGGCCTTCTTGGAAAATACATCATAAACACAAAAAATATATTTTGCTTCTACTAGTAATGTATGCATTTCACGCGCCGTAACGATTAGTGCGAGGTGATCTCTCAGTACATCAAAGATATTAATGTTCCGGGTTAGTTACCGTGGCCGATTATAGGTGCCCACACCCTAGTCCTCAACTCAGTCATCATACTTCAAACTTAAAAGTTTAGAGTAGGATGTAAAATGTCAGTTGGACGGATATGAAGACGAATTAGAATATACTGAGAGAACTGACTGAGTTGAGGACTAGGGACACAATCGATATTTCGATATATTTCGACTATTTCAACCAAAATTATTTGGAAAAAATTGGGGTTCGAACTATACACAAGGTCGATTTATACACGAGCATATACGATATTTCCCTTAGTTAACAATACCGATCATATGTTAAAACTGGCAAACTTCCTCCTATTTCCCACTTATTTTATACCTACATTCTAATTTTTATCTCAACTCCTGTAATAAAAAAAAAACAGCATTGGATCAATTACTACACAATAGGCTTGTACACAAACTGTGAAGATGAGGAATTGATGAAAAAGTAGAGAGTTTGGTTCGCGATTTTATTTTTGAGGGCAAACATAAAGTGATAATTGATGGGGCTAGATCCGATTTTGTTGATGTAGCCTCTGGCGTCCAGCAAGGTAGTTTAAGTAGCCCTCTTCTCCTTAAATGGGAGCCGCTTCAAGCTCGAAGAATGCATGGACGTTTGAAACTATTACGAAGAAACAAATCATTAGAGTTTAACACTGAAAGATAATAAATTATTTTACCTCCACCTTACATTGATAGACGAGACCACGACGGGAAGTTGAGAGTGATTGATTGCCGCGTGGAAACGGGATAAAACAATTCATTTCTTTCCCTTACAAACATTCCACTACCTCAAGAGTAGGAAATATTTGCAGCAGTGTGAGTATCACGAGTTGAATCGATTGCTGGTGACCTGACACCCCATGCCACATGCCCTCGCAGCGGCTTACGGGGTAAATACAATGTAGATTTAGATGTGAATATATAATTCCGTTTTGTAACCTCAGTCTTCATTCTGAATGTTTGTTTCTGAATCATTCATGCATGCTGCAAGCTCGTCATCATATTTACTACGTATTTTACACAAAAATATAACTACCACAATCCTAACTTCCAAGTGTAATTTTTAAAATTTCACGGGAGACAGCAGAGAATGCCTTCTTATTCCTCTATTTATTATTCACACCATGTAAATACTTCCCAGCAATGCCTTCTCCATTCTTTAACTATTACCCTGTAATTATTTCAATGGTTTTGCTTTCTCATAAATATATTTTAACTATTGAAGTCCCTATACAAATGGAACGCTTTCTTCGTTATGTACATGATTTAGTAACCTTTAGTTCATTTGCGTTACTTAGGAATGGAAATTAATTAAATCCTTCAGAAAATAATGGACGAGGTTCTGGAGGGTTAGAAAAATTCTGCACGGAATTTCTGTTGGTAATTGTTTGGTTTTTCCACATAATCGTGACATAATGGCCCATCAGCATTCTATTACGACTTTGTTTATTGCCAAAATCATTTTTACTACAGGTAATTGTATCTGTCGAACTCCTTCGCGTGAGACCTGCTTCAAAACGAAGTCGCTTTTGAGATCGATATAAAATCTCGATCAAGGGTTCAGGTTTTCATCCCGTCATGATTACAACCAGTGCGGTTATTTTACAGGGCCGTTTCAGTGCACGGTGAAAAGAATCACCTCTGTAAAAACGTTTCCCCTCCGGTCGTTCAACATTCCTCGTGGAAAACAGCAGGCGCATTAGTGAACTCAGTAGAAGGGTTAGATGAGAAAAGGGAAAATGGCGATGGGTCGAATCAATGCTCCCCTTCGTATTGGATGTCTTGAGGCTCGGAGAATGTGCGGTTCAGAATGGGAAATTCGGAGGCTGGGTCACAAAAGCCGGGGGATAGGGAACCACATGGGTCGCTGCAAAGAGCTTCCGTGGGATTGAAGATTCCGCCCTTCACTACGTTTGGTGTAGCCGCCTCTACTATACCGGGAAATTATTCTTTTGTAACTGAAATAACTCGAAAAAATTTAGCAAAACACTATCCGATTATTGAAGTCTTTTAGTATCGTGCGATTAAGGAGGAATGTCGACGTTATTTAATTTTGGTTTATGACTGTAAAGACTGACTTTTTGAACAACTTCTAGCCTTTTGTAAGGCCGGAAGTTGTTCAGATAGATAATTTAAATGTTCATAGAGCTGACCAGGAGGCTTAGAGATTGAATTTCGTTTAGAGCATAAGTATAGAATTTTGTTAAAAGTAAGTTACTGACTCAATTAACACCAGCAGAAAGACGCCTTAAAAATAAATTTCTGCTTACCCATGGTTCTTTGATATGAAGTAGCGTGAATATAAATCCAAATATTCAGGTGGAAAGCAAATAAAATTGTGAATCCCTGTCTTCATGATTTATTTTCGCTATGTACATTTGATTGTCCTCAGTTCTTAAGACGACTCTAAGAATCATTGATCGGCGTTTTAGATGAATACCTTAGAAACCTTTTGTCCACATTTTCTGTTCTCTCATTTGAATATTTAATGAGAAAGTTACTCAGTCAGTTATACTGAACTATTTTATGACATAAAATAGAGTAGATAGTCTATATTTGAACAAACCCTTGAATATTTAGCCAGAACGGAACATTTGCGAGGATTCCAAGCTAGCGATCATTCTGTGGAGATAAAAACACTATTTTAACACAAATCCCACCATTCCAACCATTCCAGACACCTTATTCAAACCCTGGTGGTCATACCGTCCTGAAATAGAATCGAATCCCTCGAATTTATTCCTTATCTGCTAGTAGGGCGTCCATCATGGATTTCTAACACTTTAAGGGGAGGGACTCACCTCAATCGTCTCTGCTCCAGTCCCATTCACCATGCAGCCTACCCGATCCACTCCCCTCCGCCAACCTGAATCCGACACCCCCTTCCACGGCCCTTGCCACCTTTCCTTTCCTGCTTGCCAATTTGCGATCCGCGCGAAAATGATACAAAGGGAAAAGAGAGGAGGTTGCGGAGAGACGGGGGAGGGGAGGGAGGGTTAGACCGGGGTCCGCCGACAACCCACCCCTAAGGGGACCCCGAATACATAATGCTTCGCTTTCTTCTCCTGAGTTACGCACTCGCACCCGAGCACGTAATAATGCGTCCTCTCCCTTCACTGGATCGCTCCTCCGAACCCAAAGGGTTCATTACGAGTGCCCGGGTGAACATTCCTACCGCGGGGGACGAGTGGTGGGAGGGGGGAATTTCATGGGAAACGAACCGATTTTTCTTTTCGTTTTCAATTATCTTCTCACTCGCACGTGCGTTATTTTTACGTACGTAAACGTGGCCGGGCCTATTCTATTTGGATTACACTTATGGGCGGGAAATATCGAATGGGATTCGTCGGGGGGTTACGGGTACGTCGGGGGCGTTCTCTCTGCCAGGGGGGAAAGGGACGAGGGGAGAGGGTGGGATTGGGATATGTTTGCGGATTGCAGAGGCATAAAAAACCCGTCTGAGGACTACTTCCCCACTCCGTTCTCAGAAAATCCCTCCTCCTTCTCCCAAACCGCGGAACGGCCAACCTTGCGGAATCGACAACACCCCGACCCATCCGTTCCGTCATCCCTCGCCCAAGTCTTTTGTTTCTCCAGCCTCTTCAGAGATCCTTTCCTCTCTCCTCTCTCTACCCCCTCTCTCTTTCTCTCTCTCATAGCAACCCCATCCTCACACTCCAACGTCACAACCAACTAGCGTCCACTTTAACTCCTCTCGAAATTTCCACTTATTCCTCTCTCTCTCGCCAGCCTTGGCACACACTCCTGCGACCCCTCCCGCAATCCGCCCTGCACCTCGTTTCCCTCCTCCCGCTGCTCGTAGGAATCTCCCCACACCAACACTAACTGCCTCTCTCCCGCCCTTCGAAAAAATCCTGATGGAACCCGATTCGTATTCAAGGAGGATCCTTCCTTTCAAGGCGGTTCCTTTCAGGGGCGGGGGGAGGGAGTTTTGGAGGAGCGCAAGGGAGGAAGGAGGTGGAGAGATAATGGTTTGAGGGACGGCGAGGGGAAAGGAGTGGTTTTGTGGAGGGTGAGAAGGAACGGTCGGGGTGGAAGTGACGGTCAGGGTGGAAGGGGCAATGGTAGGGGGGTCAGACCGACCGCCCCACTTGGGAAATCAGCCACCCCCAACATTTACTCCCCTTCCCCCTTGTATCTACCCGTCCGCCAACCTTACACAACCCCTCCCCCATTCACCTCAAGCGCCGAACCATGGCGGCCATTTTCTTCGCACTCTCTCCCTCTCTCACACCTCCTCACCTTCCCACCGTCCTCCCACTCTTTCGCCATCCACCATTCCCACGTCTTTTATGACCACTGTACCCACCCGCCCTTCCCAGGTGCCTCCCAAGCCTATTCTCCTCTCTCCCCGCTCCCCTCTACCAGGCACGGCTGTCCGCCGAAACCATTCTTGCAGGACCATCGGGCTAAGGAAAACGTGGAACCATTATTCGGAATCACTCGGCAAATCTTGAAATAACGTGAGCGAAAAGTTGAGTGAGGAAGAGAAAAGATATTTCAATGGCCACATATGACAGTAGTAGCTGTGGATATCTTTCGGACGGGATGAATATATGTATGCATACGTACATATTTAGCGCCCGAAAACATTTATGGATAAACGCCGCGGAAACCTCAGATTAAATTATATATATGTATATATAATTGTATATAATATATGTATATAATATATG
>LYUA01003419.1:156786-168936 GCA_002093875.1 Calopteryx splendens
AACTGGTTTAAGTCCAAATTTTTTATCCTGCATCACCTCTGGTTGAACACATTTAACATTGGTTATGAATATCAGCATTAAAAATTATTAATGTCGTAATATCCATGAACACGTCAAACGGAAACCCATTGAGGTGACCAGAAGTAACAAATGGGAGACTTGAAGGTACTACATTTTTTCACACAGAGCTGTGAAAAGCATTCAGATAAAACAGGAACTTGCTCTTGTCGAATAATTAATTTATTAAGAACAATTGCTGTGCATTGTGAAAAATATTTTCAAATGCCTCTCACACTTAATTTTTCCTTTCACGAATTCTGCTGTGACAAAAAATACACTTTGAATGAATTAGCGCGTATTTGGAGAATTTCCTCTCCTCAAGAGATAATACCAGATCAATGCCATCACGAAAAAGAATTTATCCTTTGTAAAGGGCGTTTCAGAAAACAAGCTTTACAAATATTTTCATTAGTATGTATGGTAGATGTTTACTTATAACCTTCATTTTTTCTAGAAACTGAATAAGTACTTATTTTTCATAATGTATTAAGGACATTATTTTATGAAGAGGAAGTAGATGTGACTAAAATAAAGTACAGCATAAGTGATATTAAGTTTATAATAGTTTATGTGAAAAAATGCATCTGCAAGATTCCTTTTCCGGTCCCAGTTACGAAAACAGAAACATTTGTAGTGGTTTTTCATAAATATCACGCCATCTCCTTATAAAAAACATCCTTTATGCCCTGATTTTTTAAGAATATATTTCAAGTTTGTATAGCTAGTAAAAGGAAGGAAATTCAATGAGTATTTTTGAAATTTAATTTTCAATATTTAATTTTTAATATATAATAAAATTTAATGACAGGGATGAATTAATTGAATACTGAAATGCCAAGGTTCACTTAGGAGATAAATTTCGAAATTCACTGCAAACAAAACTGAATTTAAACTTTCCTTGCATGCCTATCGATTACGTATTCAAATCGATTTTTTTAAACTGGAGGTATTTTTTAAGAAAATAACCATCTAGGATATCCAAGAAGAATTGTGCTGCCCAATTAGTCTTGTAATGAGTATTTCATCTACTCTATTAAAAAAACAGAGCAATAATTTAAAATGCCCTACGAATACGAAATTAAACTCTGAACTTGTTCATCTCGTTTTAATAATTGCTAGATCCCGTTTCAAAGTTCAAGGAGTAATTAAATAAAAAGCAACTTCATTCACCGTGTTTTCTATCCGAGGCAGTGTAATTATGACGCTTGCCGTTCAATTACTGAGGCCCAAGCGGCCTTTCGCAGTAAGCGCCCTTTCAATGCAGAAAATGTAGGTGAACTCTGTTGACTCAATGAAACAGGTGCGACAAACAAGAGATCAGCGGATGCTAATGGGAGCCGTTGTCGGATTCGCAGAGGGATTAAAAATGAGGACAAAGGGGGAAAAAAGGGTAGAGTTGAGCGGGGGATGGGGCAGTGGGCGTGGCACAAGGAGCTCCGTGGACATTCGCGGTGGATTAGTGTGCGGAATAGTTGGCGCGGTAAATGCCTGACTATCGGAGGGCGTGGTTAAGAGTTTCAATTTGTAAAAACATGTTAGGATGTTCATTCAAGCACTAACTAAATTCATCAGTTACACATTTATTCGCAATATCTCGGTTTCAGATTTCTCGGTATCGCAATATCTCGGTTTCAGACCAATTTCTGGTGGTGTTAATAAAATCATTCTGATGCCTTTTTATTTTATTTAATTATACGCAATTTAAATAAATTTCGTTCGTTTCTTATAATGACTTGATTACGATTGTTATTATTTTAACAAGAGCATTTTTGAACGATTTTGCAAAATTACATGTCCATCACAGCTGTATTATGATGATGATGAGAAGTAAGAACTTTCAATTTTGTTCTTTAATACTTACATTGTAATCGATGGAGGAAAATAGTACATAAGGAATTAATATGTACTAATGAATCATAATTATTAGGATTGATCATTGAATAAATACCTATCAGCCCTACAATACCCAAGAATATGGATGTGGAGTAGAAATTATTATTCATGTAACATGCATCACGGAAGTTTTTGAACTGGTGAAGTGTTCCAATTTCACATGCCACTTGGAATATTTCCCGGACTTTGCACGCTGTCGACATCAAAAACGATCCTAGCGTAGCAACTGGGACCTAGATGGCTTTAGTTAATGAGTTTAGTTAATGAGTTTAATGGATTATCTTGGACAACAAATCGTAAATGATTGTTTGTGTTAAAACGAAATGAGTATTCGAAATAGAGCGTTAAGGTTATGTCAAGCCGACTTTGCTCTGGAATGTTGCTGACATTTTAGATTTGGATATTTCCGTAATAACCGAAGGATTTGGAATTGAAATGACTCACTGTCCCACGCGATTCATCAAAAATAATGCATTCCCTTTATATATTCTTGCCAATTTAGTTGCATTCTTCATTTCAGCCCTCATAACCTTGATGTGGCGAAAAACAATTCGATCTAGGCTGAGAAAGCTTACCGCCTACAGCTAGTTCGATTAAGAATATTGCTATCAAAGCATTGAAAAAGCCTTGCAAGCTTCTTCTAGAGAAGAAATTAAATAAACCGTTTTACGCACAATCTTTGAAATTATTAATTTCGTCCATTGTGTAAAATAAATCAAATATTTCCTTACGACCTTAGTAATATAAGTAATTCCACAATTACTTAGGCAATTGCATTCATATAAAGAGTTAATATTTTTAAACTTGACTAAATAACATACTAAAATCATTATACCACTACGTGTTCATTATATAGTCATACCAAAAACCAGTTATTTAAGACAAAAACTAAATATTTATTACTACCTAGCTTTGGCTTAAATGAAAAAAATAATTATCGCGAGATGATTTATTTTATACATATGGAGGACCTCATCACTAAGCATTCCCATGATCGTTCTAAGTTTTCCTTTGTTTAAAGTCCATTGCAATGCAAGGTTTTTATGTCCTAACGTGGAGTTTAGTCAGCTTTAGGATCCGTACAAATCCTAGGGAATTCAATGCTCAGCCGATATAAGTGAACTATTTTGGGTCCTAATATTTATCAATTGCTCATAATTTTTAACACATTTGAGAGATCCCTAACCTCAAGGTGAATCTTTAGTATCCTAGCAAGTCAAAAATATTTTTAAAAACACCTAAATTTTGGTTGGAGGCGCGTTATCAACAAAAATTATTGAAATAAGGTGTGATCCCCTTGGGTACTAGGAATATTTTTAGAAACTTCTGTATCAATATTTCGGTCATCAATGGTCACCATCAGTAGGAAGAATCATTCGGGGGTGCTTGACCCTTGGTCTCAGTTTCCAAGGTCAATTGCGAATTCTCACTTGACCTCGGATAGTGTGCACCCACTGTGTGTGTGGGTCAAGCCATCCCACACAATTCTCTCCGTTGATGATTACCATTAATGGCCGAAATAATAGTACAGGGTCTTCTCATAATATATCTTTTGGCTTCAGAGATCACACCTTATTGTAGTTTTTATAGCCTGCAAGCTCACCTCATTGTTGTAACACAAATTATGTAGCTACATATTTATTGAGGAACTTCTCGAATCATGATATAAACATCTTGCGCGAAATTTGATTGACATTTTGAGAATGCGATGTTCTACCCTCCAATAGCGCAATGTTCGATTGGTGTTCACTTATTTAGTGGATCCGACCGAATTTTTCAAATTACGATAAGTATCTAGTTGGAAAAATTAGTGCCGTATATTTTTTTTGTTTTTGGGGATGCTCACTCCGCAGAATGACTCCTGGTCTTGGGGGAGGGGAGGGGGGAGTGAGGGGAGCGTGGTTTTCCGTGCGTGATTAACCTGCGTGCTCACATTGTGCTCATTTCCAGGACAGGAAGCAAATCTTTAGCGTCGGAAGGGCGTGACTGAACGTTCCGGAGGGCTTCACTGTCACAACGGTCGAGTGATGGGACGGTCGCAAAAAGACATTGGTGTGGCGTGGAGGGGATGATTAGCGGCACTCTGCATGCGTACTTCCGTGTGTCTGCCTCAGCCCCACCCTTCTCTCTATCTTCTTCCCGACGGGAGCCATTCGGAGTGGTGACGGGAAAAAGGAGGACGATGGCGTGGAAGGTGAAAGGGAGAAAGACAAGGAAAGAGTTGGATATGACTGAGGGGGAGGACGGCAGGGGGAGTTTGGTTGGTTGGTTTAATGATCGGGAGGGAAGGTTTTTTTTTACACTCGGTGGAAGGAGAAAAGTTTGGAGCGGAGCGAGGCGAGGCTTATGGGAGGGAATGAGGGAAGTAAAAGCCCTTGGATGAGCACTTAAAAAATAATACGAGATCGGAATGCGTGCGTTACAGACGGAGTCGCAGGTTGGGCGGGAGATCCGAGGGTTGAGAGAGGGGAATGGGCGGGTCGTGTTTAGGACGGGAAAGGCCGGCGGGCGTCTGAGGGAGGAGGAAGTGGAGGAGTGCTGTTCAGTGCTTCGGCAGTAACGGAGCCTTTATTTTATGCACGAGGCACCGTGCATTGTGCCACCCGCGGGAGGGTTTTAATAAGAAATTAAAGGATTCGGGGTTGGGTGGTAGATTGCTATGTATTCCGACCCCTTCCCTCTTGTAAAGGTCCCTCGTTCAATCCTCGGGGAAAAGTTATTACAGCATATGCTAATGCAGCAGAGTTCCTCTCTTGGAATATTAGGAATTGACTTCAAAATCGGAATCATCCAACGGGAGAGGACTTCTTTTACTTGCAGCTCTGAATTGAGCGTCAATATTAATTTGAGACTATATAAATTTGATGAATGATTAATATATAAATATTTATTTTTATTTTTAGGACACTGTGACTGAAACAGTTCACTCTTTAACCTAATTCCTCTATTTTTTTGGTAAAGAAAAATATAGCCTTGAACCTTATTAAAAATTCACTTGGATTAAAAAATCATATCTAGGGCTTATTACTAATGCGAAGAGTAAAAGAGAAAAGTAATCTTTAAAATTCATTTTATGCCCCAAACAAGAGAAGGAAAGTTCTAGTGCAGGGACGAAGGACTGGTGAAAAAAATATGAACTAGAAGTGGTTAGAGCGGTAGAAATCATTAAGGATAAAGGGATTAAAGGTGTCTATGTGATCAAAGGGGTTCGACCTCTATGCCATGAATATTGAATTATTCAGTAAATTAATTTCTGATTAATACTTGAAAATCAGAATTCATTTTTGTTTTTTAATGTTCAGAGACTGCAATATTTCTCCAAAATAGATTAATGATTTTCCCATGAAAGATGTGACACAATAAAATCTGTGGGCATTTCTATTGTTTATGTATAGAAGTGAAATTTTAAATTATTCCGAAACCGATTTTATCGATAATTTTCATCGTATTATCGAATATAATTTAGAGTCATTCTAATTTCTTATGTAATTGGTAAAATAGTCACCGTTTGATAATTTAGCAAGGTGATCTTAGTGCTGGTACCCATAGGATTTTACATGCACTTTGTCTTGTATTAGGTATGAACAATTGTGGCAATGGATTGAAACAAATTAAACGCTTTATTCGGCATGTAATAAGGGAAAAATAACATTTATATATAAATAATGGGAATCACGTATTACAATGCAATGGAATAGAAACTTTAACTATTTTAAGAAAATACTATAGAAAATTATATGTGAGATGCAAATTTACCTTGGAAGATTTTTTAGATGAACAACTTCAGAAAGAGCGAGGCCCTTAAGAAGAGGTTATAATACACACAATTTGTCAACTATAGTTATTAGCTTAAAATTTGATTTGTACACAAAATTAAAATATCCATTATTGCTTATTTCTTTTTAGGTAACATGTACATAAATTAGTTGAAATAAAGCATTGCACTTAGTTAACTTCCAGTTAGTCTAATTGTCTGGAAGTTTACAATATGCATTCAACCAGTCTCTCAGTTCATCTTTCTGTAACGTCTGTCGTTTTGGACAGTAGATTTTTTAACCTTTTCCTGTGATTCCTTAAAGTTTCATTCTTCTCTTTGTTGCGGTAGATGGCGTAGGCGTACTCCATTGAACTATTTGATTGAGTTGTATTGGAGATTGATCGCAATCTAGCTGCTCTTTATTCCAAGACATAGAATTGATATCGGATATAGCAGCATAAATTATTGGTATTATGGGTTCTGCAACTTGATAGTTCCCAAAATATATTTTTTTCAAGACGGCATCTAAAATAGGCCTTGAAAGACCAAAGAAAACTAGTTACGCCTTAAGGGGGTCAAGTAAGACACGCATTGGACGAGTTGCGCGACTAGAATCGCAGCGAATATTTAAAATGCATTCTTTTTTTCGACATGAGGCTATATTCTTTCAGCTTTCTCGATATGAGTGCGATATATGAGCTATTTCACCTTCACTTTTTTTGTACCAAAACTTGTGAAAATCAAAAATCACTTGGTGTAACACCACTGTGTAGTAAAATTTTCCATTTTACTTTCGGCGATCCTTTCGAAGCAGTATTGAAAATTCAGTATGCTGTCATCATCAGACATTTTATTGGTTTCAGAAAGGCTCAACCCACTTTATGACTGAAAATATGACTTCCACGATGGGCGATGAAATTACTAATCAAGTAGTTATGATTTCATATTTGGGTGGGAAATGTTCTGAAGAAATTGTTTATGACATTTAGTATCCATATCCATAAAAATATACATCCACTAAAATGAACGAATTGGAAAATGTAATCAATGACAAATTAACTTAATTCAGTTGATGCAATACTTGGAATTAGTCTTTTTCAGTGGAAAATAAACCTGTATGCACTCAGACACGAATAAAATACGCAGACCTCTTTCGCATCCCATCACTTGTGCAGTTGGAGTCTAATTTCACAGTAAAAGCGCATTTCAATTTAATAATATTTATTTTGCGATCTCAATTTGCCATTTTTGTAAAAAGATAAAATGATGTTAAAATAAAAAATTAGTTTCCTGATATATTATTCCTTACGTCACTCAAAAATACAAATTAAATCTCATGTTCCCATGCATCATTTATGTGTGCCGTGTGCCATATTATAACTTTAGCTTTTTTAGGTGACATGAGAAATGTTTGATTAAGCTTTTTTTATAGGTTGGGAGGTTTTATATGCTATCGTTCACCATTATATTACCAATTCAACTCTTTCAATGAACTAAAACCTTTTAACAAACACATATTACTAAAATATTAGGAATTCCATTGAAATAATATGTTATACTAGGTATATAAAATTTTCTGAAGGCTATAAATACTAGATAATTGTAAATATATGTGACTACATCAGGGAATCAATAAGGGTTTAGTAAAATATATGGATGATATGTTATCCGCAAGTTTTTCTTGTTCAGTGAAAACATTATTTTTCGAAAGTTACAACTTTTAAATAATTACATACTGGCAAAAATAATTGTATTCGATTGTTTGAAAATATTGAATAGTTTTATCTTTGTTGGCGAAGAAAACATGGAAAATTTCGACGAGCACGGCACTTGCTATTTTATAATTTCGAGAAATCTGTTTCACAGAGTAAAAAATAACGTTCCAAGCGACGTCTATTTTCCTCATCTCCGTTGACACTAATTCGCTTATCAGTTTACGCGTCTTATTTCATTTTGAGGGATCGAGATTTTCATTGAAATACGCTCGGATCACGCATTTTGAATCCTCGCGGGCCATACACGTGGGGAAGAGAGGAGAATGGGGAAAAGGCGAGGCGAATCCCTTTTCTTTGCCGGCGTATACATTGACATATATGTATGGAAACAGTTGCATAATCACCCGCGGTGTTTGCTTGGGAAATTTGGAGACGGCTACAAGAACAAATATTAATCCAGTTGAGGGATGGAAGCCGGTGGCCTGAATGGGAGGAATCAGTGAGGGGGCGCGGGGAAGCGAGGGGGGAGCGGGTGGGAGATGGAAGGGCAGATTGAGGGAGTGGACCGAGAAGTTTTGGGGAGGAGGGATCGGAGGACGGCGGTGGCGGCGTGCGGGAGAGAGAAAGATTGATTGGAGGAAAAGTGTCGCGCTCAAATGAAGGCCTAGCGCGTAAACAAGGGGAGACCGGGTGGGAGGAGCAAGAGGTGGATCGTGGTGAGGGATGGGCGGGGAAGGGGGAAGCGAACGTGAGGGGATGGATGGGGGGCCTTCATGTGGACACGCAGAGTGAAAGGACCTTCCAGAGCGTATTCGTGAGAAAGAGGAATCTTGAGAACACCAGGAGAAGTAATTCCCTTGGGAAATGTTTTTTTTCGGCGGCCGATCCGACAACAGCCTGAAAATTTCCGGAGAAACGTCCATTTTAATTAACCGCTGTTGTGTTAATTTTGCCCCAAGGGTTATCACAACATTGAATCGTAAAAATGGAGGTAATGAAACTTAAATTATAAAGCACTTATTTGTAATCCTGGAAAATTTCCCTTGTGGAATTTTTTAAGAAGTTATAATTGTCATTTCCTCAATGAAATAAAAACAGTTTGTTGCCAAAAATTGCAATAAAAAATTAAAGTGAATCAAACTAAACTTTTCATATTGAATATCTTTGCTTAAAAGTGAAATTCTTATGTGGATCTCCATCGTCATTCCATCGTCATTCCATGGTTGAATTAATTTATGAGGTAAAATTATTTAAGTAATCCGATATTGCTGGGTTAAAAATTTTCAGGAATAAATACATAAATTAGTAAAATCCCTTCTTTTCTAGCTCTACCTGAATTTAATTTGTGTTCATTTAAAACAATTAAAGTGCATACTATGAAATTCGGTTCAGAAGTAAGGTGAAATAAATCGAGGAGCATAATCCGATTTCGGGATGGCCGAATATGAAGGAGAGGAAATAAAAATTGGCGAGAGTAAAAAAAGCGAAGAGAATACATTTTTTAAAGAATTGTTTTAACCCGAAAAATCCAAAATTCCTGTGGGAAAAAATCAGGCGGGGTCGAGGAGGCAGTGGGTTGGAATCGGAAGAAGAGCAAGGGTAGGATTTGGGATAGCAAGTGGGGCGAATAGCGAGAGAGAGATTAGCGTTTGTTTTTTTGCGAGAAAGCAGGGAAGAGGGTGGAATGTAATGGGCGATATGCGGATGTGAGAACGCGAAGGGCTACAAAAATGGAGAGGGGAGCTTAAAGGAGGATGTAAGAAGGACGTAGAAGGGAAAGGAAAGAGATGATAAGGGAAGAATTGGAAACGGGAGCAGATATGGACGTCTACGACGGTTTTGTGGGGGAGGTATGGCTGGGTAGAGGAGGAGTAGTGCTTAGGTGAAGGGAGTTGGGAAAATACCCGTGGGGCACATGGAGTATGCATGGGTCGGGACACGATGAGGGCAACGTTGGGGGGTTGGCGGTGAGGTGGAATGGGGCGCGCGCTCTGGGTGAGGATGTTGTAGGGAGGGGTTGGATGTCTTTCCAGCAAAGAGCTTTGAGTTGAGGTATTAGGTCAGAGGGTTTTGGTGGACTAGGAAGTGGCGGTTGGGAGAGGGATGTGAGGGATAAGGAGACTTGAGGTCAACCTACGCTCGCTACAAGACTTGTTAGACAACCACGGAATCTCACAAGGACGCCGTGCATTATCCAAAACCGAAACGCAGCACAGAATATTAAGGGAAGAAATTAGAGAGAATAAATTCGGAGTAAATAGGTCGTCAATGGTAATGCACGACCTCCAGCCGAAGTTCTCACAGGTTTACTCTCTAACGAATTTGAATCCAGGAAAAAAAACTGTCCGGTAGTTTTTCAAGACTACGACTAATTAAGCGAGGAAGGAGAAAAGTGAACTTTTCCAGACGAATGGGATAAAAGGCTCTCATCAACGTGGATATCGTGAGAAGATAATAGGATATTGAAGTCGGGAGAGACGGGAAGTCTTAAGGTCCTAAGTCGCGTGGAAACAGTTTTTATGAATCCGTGATGTGTGTATGGCGCCGGTAGTCGAGGTGGACGAGCGTCGTGGTGTAACCGATATTAAGATGAGTAAGCGCGAAGAAGACGAGGAGGAGTTGAATAAAGAAGGAAGAAAGCGAGATGCTTATCCCCATATTAACTTGTACATCCATCGCAGATTCAAGGGCTTACGCTTTCCTTTGCAAATCCTTTCCGAATGTTCGAGTCGCGACCAGATTCTCTTCACTTCTTACTCTCTTCTATTACCGTTCCACCACCTTTCCCCATTCTCATCCTTGACCATTTTAAATAAAAAACTAAGGAAATTTGTGAAATAATAGTTCCATTCAATTTTTCAATAAAGAGCAGTAAAAATTGAAACAGAAATTTCGATAGAGGACTAATTTTCTTCGGTTCTTAGCAACGCTTCAGAATCCGCATATTTTGCCCGAAGGTTGATTTAATCCATAAATTAGCTCATCAGTGATGAACTTGAAGGCTTCAATACAAACCTAACTTCTAATCTACATCATTTAGTAATTTTTTTTGTGCATGGCTGGATAAAATTGCACAACAAGAGCTATAAACAAAATTGAATGAAGTGCAGAAATGCTTTAAAATGGATTTTTACCCTTGTCGTGGCCCCACAGTCTCATCCTTTTCGTTTTCCCACTGTACTTGTAACAAACTTCCTTCATTACCTTTGTGTGCACATCATCCTCCCTCCCGCTCTTCCCCTATTACAGTCACTCAATGTCTTCGAATTCCATAGAAATGTTCACATTCGCCCCTCATTCGGCGATATACCCCTCGTCCCTTTTGTTCCCCACGACAGGAATAAACTTGTACGCTTTCCTCATGAAACCGTGCACGAATGAAATTCATTGCCATCAAAAATCACTTCTCCATCCCTGAGGGCAGACGAAATGAAAAAGATTTGCTTCAATTTCGTACTAATTGGAACATAAATTTGACCCAAAGGACCAAGGCGCTGCAAATAAAATATTCATCTCCAGAAAATACATACAAGTTGAGGGATTAATGTGCTGCATGCCGATAATTAATCGGTTATTTATCCCTTTCTCCTAGATTATCAAAGGGTTGAGTCGTCTTTCTTATGAGAGTAACCATAAAATTAAATCATCGTAATGGTAAAAATCTTTCACCGTTTAAAAATAAGCTGCTGAAAAGTTTAAAAGGACGCTTTTTATTTTAAACACCGGTTCTGTTCGGTGTGAATATCATGCGTATATTTTACTCCACGGGTTATTTCTTGATTGCACATAAAAATATTTCAGGTAAAGCATGGGTAGAAATCTCATATATCTTTTAATTTTGTTAAAAAAGAAAGTTATTATGAAGTGAATTGGAAAAAAATAATAAATTCTCCATTCAAAAGACTTATTTATAAAGAAAGCAACTGTTGTTCTTAAATCTTTCTCATGAAATACTATTTTTATTCGGAACAAATATGGAAAGGTTTTTGGCAAATTATAAGGATTAATTTGGCTTCCCATCGTTCACTCAATCGACCTGTGTTTTAGACCCGATGTCTTAATGAGGTACTGGTGTAATTTATACTTAATTTTGGCCCAAAAAAATATTTCTCCTTTATTGGAAAGAAAGAAAATAATATAAACTGATTAAAAAATGTCTCGGTTGAATCTTCTTTGATGTTCAAAATGAAGTTTTAATGTGAAGGGTGATTTCTTAGTGATCCTAAAAATAGAAAGGGTAGAAGGAATTGTGATCCCTCATTAGCAAGGGAGAAATTTCCTCGTCGCACAAATATGTGAGAATGTGAGGTACCTATTTACTCCAGAGGAAACCTTTCCAGGAGTAAGACGTCTATGCGTGAACCTTATTATTATTTGGAATATAATAACCCTATTTTTTTATATGGCTACAGTGGAAAGTAGTCGCAGCTTGCTCATTTTACAAAGAGCAAAGCGTTCCAAATAATAAGCCCAAATCGTTTATATGCGGATGCATAATATTTCTTACCTTAGATTCTGAGTCTGATTGAAATTCTATAATTCAAGGAATCATGATTTGATAATCCATACTTCTCACGACACCAATTCCTACCTCCCGAAATACCTTCCTTTTTCACAATTTCTTAACTTCACACTTCCTTAACTTTACACTTCCTTAACTCCCCCTTTGCTAAAAATAATCTATAGAATTTCCTTCTTTTTGCAATCAAATATCATGTTTCGTGA
>LYUA01003420.1:6379-26723 GCA_002093875.1 Calopteryx splendens
CTATCCTCACCTACCAAACCGACCTTTGGGTTGATTACTGTAATTTTGATGGATGAATATTCGCATTCGGGAGGTGTGAAAAGGGTCTTGAGCTCATTGGGAAATGGAAGAAATCAAATTAGCTAGCACATGGTAGGTTAGTGTTGCAAAATCTGTTTTTGTACTAAGGTTTCAAGAAAAAATTCTGCAATTAAATTAGTGACACTGAAATGCTATAATTGTTGATAGCTATGTACTGATGGTTTTAACATTTTTTATTAAGAAAAATAATTTCAAATAAACCTTTATGAAAACACAATATGCGAGCATGGGCGTTGGTGATCTTTTCCTTTGCATTGATGAGTTTCTTAGAGGTGCTCTTAAGATGAAAATAAATTATAAAAGACTTTTTTTTTCAATTGCTAAGATGATGAGTATTACTGTCAGGTTTAGAATTGAAAAGTTTTAATTACTTGAATGTTTAGAGGATAATTTCACCTATTTTAAGCATTTAGTCATGGGATAATGAGCAAGATTTTGAAGAGGAGATCTGTTGGGACTTTCTTGTACAAGCAGGCAGAAGGTGTAAAATGTTTTTATGCACTTGCCACATTCTAAGTGGAAAAGGTGCACCCTCAAGGGGATACACAGTGGAAATCGAGTTCTTATAGTAATTGGAATGCGTATATACCTATCTCTTTTCACTGTTAAGGGAATGAAATTCAGTGCAATTAAGACCAAAAACCAATCAAGTCATTTTTAAGATAAAGAAAAAATCAAGATAACCATTTTTGTAATTTTGGTGAGTCCATGAAATGAGACTTATGTTTCAGATATTTTGTCATTGTTTTGATAAAGCAACCTGATAAGTCAAATTGATGTATAAAATTTTATGAAATGCGATGTTTTTAATGAGTAAGTAATTAAAACTTTTAAATTCTAAACCTGACAGTAATACTCATCATCTTAGCAATTGAAAATTATTTCTCATTCATTCTTTTTATTTAATTTTCAGGCTTTACCTATCTGGTTTCATTTATGTTTAGAAAATGGGTCACGACCCTCACTAAGTGCTAGGTACTTATCAATTGTAGCAGATAAATTTGATGAATCTCTCACTCTTCCTAAAATGGAGTTGATTTTTTCTCATAATGTGGCATGATTCTGGTAGAATTGGGCTATTCCTCCCTGCTCTCATGACGAGTTTGAAAGGACTACGATTTTCCGGCACAGTATTTAAATCAGTTAAGTTACTCAGTTATACTCTTATGCAGTGCATTTCTAAGGACTTAAAAGCATGGGTTCTTAACCAGGAGCCCTCGGAATATTTGAGGAACCGTGGAGAGTTTTTAGGGGGTCTGAAAGCTTGGATGGAGGAAAATCATCTCGTTATCTTTATTTTCCCTAGCCTATAGTGAAATCTATCATTTCTCTCCGCAAAATATATATTTAATAAATTTCAGAGTATTTTTTGTATCAGTAATGAAAATTAGAAGTAACATCCACAGCAGCCACTGCATATCTTGAAAATCGCTTATCCTCATTAGTACTCATAAAGTATGAAAGTTATTAGACTCAACGCTATATCGCAGTTATGTTGTATACGGATTACCCAGACAATCATGCGATGTAGCTTGAAAATTATCCTTCAACTCATCAGTAGTAGTGGTAGTAGTCATTTAGCCACCAGATGGGGAAGTCATGCAAACATACTTGGGTTGCACATCTTTAATACTTCTTCCCAATGTTCCCTATCGAAATTTGTTGGTTAAAAAGCTCCCAACAGTTGACTCTTCCAAGTGCTTCAGAGTGGGGTAGGCATCCTTACGTTATTGAGCTAAGTCTATAAGGAGTCTTGAGCAAGTTGCTGGTCCGAAGAATTTTTTTTGACTAGCCATTGATATTATGTATTCCCAATATATTTTTACGGAGTAACTTCTGCTTGGCCACATATTCCGAAACTCGTATGGTAGGGTGTAAAGGGGAAATCGACCTTACGTTTGACCTCGGAACATGACATATTGCGATTCCGAGTAGGTATCGGGCCTCCACTTCGAACCTTAACGTTTGGGGTGGTCATAAATCGGGGCTTAAGAAAAACAGTCGTGACACGAGATCTTAGGAGAATACAGCGAGCTCTAATTCTTCATAATGTACCATAGACAGAGGCTCTCTTCAGAGAGAAGGTTGGGGGACTCTCGAAATCCTTTTGAGGTGGACGAGGATATTTTTACGTATGAGGTATTCCCTCAGCACAGGTGATTTAGAATTTCACGGAATTCTTTTAAATTCATCTTAATATTACTGTCACATATAATAGTTATTCTTCCTTCCTTACAAGAGCCAATATTTTTTCAGAACGTTAGGTACCTACGTGAAAAAAAAACTTCCTGTCGGTGGAGACGATTGGCCTTCACCAATGTTTAAATTCAAATTTTCATCTCGTCTCATTGCAAGCAAACATTTCGGCGTATGAATCCCCCTTTGAAGTGTAGAACGCGAATTTAAGGATTGTTATAGTCGGTATTTCTCCCAAAGGCCAATCGATATTCATGCCCAATTTTTAATTCGTTGATAAGTGTTTGATAAAGGTGTGACTGGCGGATACATGAAATGCGTTATATGAAGATTGGACAAGTGAATAGCATGAAGATATACCATGTTTTACCCCTGTGTCGTGAAGATATGCATCTTTTGCATTTGTTTTCTTGCATCTGTACTTATGAGGTCAGTAAAAATTTGTGGGAAATTGCGCTTGATATAGATGGTTAGTTTTCATTGTCATTTCGGAAAAGCTGTCTTTTGAATTTCACTTTGATACCTCAGCTAAGGGTACTTGAAATAGACCACTAATTTACGACCAACAAAAGCATGAGCAGGCATAAAATTCATTGAAATATATGGCATAAAATTCATTGAAATATATGGCATAAAATTCGGTGATATCCTACAGGAAGGAATCGTATTTTTAATGGACACCTATTTTAGTTATTTAGCGTTTCAGATAAAAATGATCTTATCAAATGCAAAATTCCATCGTTATGGTGACACATATATAATTTATCACCAAATTGATCTGACGTTCGCGCACCCTGGCTACACTGCTAGTCCTATCTCTTAAAATACCTTCATGCAAACGCTGGTGATAAGTTAAAATGGGCCATAAAACTTAACACATCACAATATCATAGAAATTTATAGTTAAGCGAAAACCTTGGTGTGAAAAAGTCTCAACCGATGTTTTACCTGATTTCTTTAGCTATTATTTCTGCTTTAGCTATTATTCCGCTGGTATCTAAAATATTAAAAAAAACACGGATTACGCTTCTAACCCACTGCCCGACCGTCTAGTATCTATGCCATTTCTAAGATAGCCTCGCAGTTTCTATTGACGGGTTCGGCGAAAGTATTTTTGACGAACTTTGTTAACAATAATTTTCATTGTCACCCATAAAATCCCCGTTTGACTTTAAGATTTGGCTTTTTCTTTATATGCATCCAGTATATTTTTACTACCCGCTTCAACTTAAGTTGAAATGTTGAAGAGAAGGGAATAATATGAAAGCTATTTATAATTTGGTTTCATTAGCATAAATGAACGTAACGGTATTAAAAACAGCAGTGCTTATTTCTGCGGAAAAGTCATTATGAACAGAAGTGTGAACTTAGTGAAAATGAGGGACCATCTCATATCCATCCGATGTGAATATACATCTAGAGACGAGGGTTTTTTTCGTTCGGTAGAAACTCAATTTGAAAAAGCAGGGACTCGTCAAAAACGTGAATTTGCCATTTCACATAACCTTATTCCAAAGCATTTCATAAAGTTGCTTATTAGATTACCAAACAAAAGAACCCCTTTTCTATTGAAGAGACTTTAGTAAAGCCATGTACAGTGGATGTGGTCGAATTGGTTCGGGGGTTGGTACAGAGGAAAAAACTGGTAGTGGTTCGCTTGTCAAATGATGCAATACATTCCAGAGTAGTTTATGTGTATTTCAATATTTTGAAGCAGATAATCGAAGAATTAATAGCTTCGCCATTTTCCTATTCATCATGAAATTAGACGAAACTACAGACCTCTCAGGGAAAATTAAAGTAAATGGTAAATTTCCAGTGAGTTTTAATACGTACCACGCCTTTCAATGCTAATGCATCATCAGCAAGTATATGAATTAAACGCACACGAAACTTTGAAACGCATTGTACGTATTAAAGCTCACTGTGAAAAATTACTATTTACTTTTATTATCATAATATGTAATTTCCTACACCCAGAGCCTTCCACTGTTACTGTAGACATCTATGTACACACAGCTCCTAGTTTTTGTTCGCCATGTGCAGGGCTGGCGCCATCAAAGAAGAGCCCTTATTTTCTGAGTGTATTTCGGAAACTACGAAGGCTGTTGATGTTTTGAAAATGATAAAAACCTTTTTGAAAATAAAACTTCATGATAACACAAAACTCTGTGATTTGTTTATTCCCTGACATATAACTAATGCAAGTGTTCTGCTCCGCCACTTCTTATTTATTTTAAAGCCATAAATACTGACGCATTAAATGGACAAACGTTAACACACTACATATACTATATATTGCACTATTTGGAATACGTCTTGTAATAGGTATGCTGAAAAATATTTCATTCGGACTATGCTTTTTGTGGGAAATGAAAACATTAGCAGTTTTCCACTTCGGAAAACGTTTTAATTACAACTAGTTTACCTAAGTGGAAAGTTGCTAGTGTTTTCATTTCTTGCTATGATGGAACGTTTCCACTCCATCACACCTGAATCTGTATTGTATTATTGTATACGCTTATTGTATTTTTTTAAATTTCATTTTAGGCAATTCGAAAATAATTACAATTAATAGGTATTAAAATCGGCAGATAAGTACCAACGAAATAACAGCAGTAGAAGGTTGCTTGACTTCTACTCTTCATATTTCACTTCCCCAACTTATCATACAGCCTGTTCCTTGAATGCGAGTGAGAGCGCTTAGGTGTTATAAATTAAGGCGTCATGAATTACATACCTTTAATGGAACACTCCATCTACAAAATTAGAAATTTTCACCAAAGGGATGAAAATTTGCATATGAAATATATTTAGTAAATTTATTTTTGATCAGCTCCGAACTGTTTTCAAATTATGAAAATCGATCACAGTAATCAACCCGAAGGTCGGTTTGGTAGGTGAGAACTCACCCAGTTCACTAAGTTCAACAGCGTGTGAAATTCACACATCAGGTTAGGGGGGGGGCAGTTCTTTTCCCTGTACCACCTGTGATTTCCCATTTCCCAGGATGGCCTGGTACCCGAAAAATGGTACACAGCTTGGGTGAANCCCGAAAAATGGTACACAGCTTGGGTGAAGCTGATGGTACCCAGAGACATCATCCGGAATCGAACCCGGGCCCTCCAGTTAGTACCTCGCCCCTTCAAATCATTAAACACATGAGAATTCAAACAAAACGATAACTTTAATGGGTCTATCTTTGAATAGTGAGTACATTTTAATTAGCTGACTGTGAAAATTTGTGACGGATTCGAAAAAATATTTTTAATTTTTTATATGAGTAGCTATAATAATTTGCACAATTAATAAGGACTTTGTGGTTGATTACAAAAAAATGAAACACTTTTCCATTGCTATTCATCAATCTTAGTATCATGAACCGCTGGCTTTCGAATGTCGTCCGCGTTGACATCTTAAGTTGAAGTAATTTCAGCTTGACCTATTTCTGTGAGCAACGCAGTCAGTGAAACTTTGTGATATTCAAGAGAGAACACCCGGAATTCATAACGAGACCTTAAAAAAACACCTTATGTAATATTTAACTGCATATCACGCAAAAACTATTAAAAATAAACTACAATAATTTAAATATTTAGCAACAAACACAAGCAACAACCAGAAATAGTCTCAAAAATACATAAAATTCATAATAATCCTCGAGAATGACAACAAACGGTGCTGACATGGACCGCCCGAAAATATATGTCGGGGGGAACGATGGCGTGTGGAAACAAGGAAAAACTTCGAGTAGTGTCGCATGAAGTCTGGATATTCTCTACTCTCCTTGGGGTTCCCAAGAGGAATAGGAAAGCAAGTCCTATTTAGGAAAAAACAGAATGGAATTGAAGGAAGACATTAGTGCCTGGTCTATGGCAGCAGCACTACAAGTGTACACGGGTCGGTGCAAGCCACATTTCAGCGCCTCTCTTTGACCAATGAGGGGATGCGATCCCTCAATCGACCCCCCCTGTATCCGACCTTGCCAATTTGAGAGGTATTAGATGAGGATTATCATATTAAAATGAAGTAGTGAGATTCTCCAGAATGAGGAAGTTAAAGTTAAACTTTCAATTTTGAGGGTACGAAGAACAGCAGATAAATTATTTGAACTTATTTGGGAATTATTTTAAACCAAAGTGGGCAAAGTATCAAGGATATGAAGTGAAGAATCACGAAGGAATATGTATTTACCAATAGGAGGGAGTTGATGACATGGGATTTTTGACTAAAAATATATGGAAAAGATTTGTGAGAACTTTGACGAAGTGAGAGAAGGAATGGAAAATAAAATTGACGGAAAGGAAACAAACGAAGAATTGCTAAGCAATCTAGGGGAAGCGAAAAGGTTGTTGGAAGATTTTCGAAGAAGGCAGGAAAAGCGGATGCGGGGGATGCTGAGATGGGATGTGGGATGGTATGTTGAAGACTGTAATGAAGGGGAGGATTCTGGGTAAGCGAGGAAAGGATTATGCATGCTGGACGAAATGAATGGAGGTAGAAAGTATATTGATCTGTAAAATGGTTTATAGTGATTCATTTTCCTAGGGTTATTAGTTGAGTGATTACTTACTTAATTACTGGTTGAGTGGGTCTTAGAAGTGTTTAAGTCCCTGGGCCCATTAGAAACCTGTATTGACTACTAGACTACTGCTGATAATAATTTTGAGCCACTACTGATCTAGAGTACCGTATCGAGTGACATACCTCCGATGAGCTTCACTCTTCATTCACCGTTGTGGCGGATGTAACATATTATGACAGTGCGAGGTAAGCACAAATCCATATCGGAAGCGCCGGTTTTATTTAATTGTGTCCAATAAGGGTGTTTTAATGAACACTCTTGCATAGCAAACTTCCCGCTTTTTTTATTTCTTTTCCCCCGCTTTATACATTAGCAATAAAACGAAGAGGAATACAATGTGTACGCTCGGTTTATCGCAGTCCTTTCATAATTTCATGAAGCTCGAGGGATCGTCCCAGTGATCAAAGTTCGAATGATATGAAATTTATCGTACACAGCCTCAGATAAAAAGAGGACAGGACCGTGTATTGCCTACACTGCAGGACATTATCAAGTAGGTCACGGTTTGAATGGAATAAATGATCACTTAAACGGAGGTAAGAAATTCACCAAAATATGCATTTGAGAATTGTATTTTTTTATTTTCTGTGATGACATTGAGTGAGCTTCTATCTAATTTTAGAGCTTAGTTAACTTGTAAATTAATGCTGTATATCATATCCGGAAGTTGCATCATTAGATCCATGCCTCAAGCTTTTATTTTAGCTAGAACCATACGCCGAGAAATGTTTAAAAATAATTATAAATATAAATGTAATCAATGTCTGTACGACGACCTCCATTCGTATCATGATTACCATGATTTGGTGAGCTACTTTTCTGATATAAAGACTAAAAATGTAGTAGCCACTCCATTCCACTCCACAAGTTGAAAAAAAATATCTACTCGGAAACTAATTTTGGCTTTCTACTCTATTTAAGTTTGCTTAATGTTAATGTTTCTATACGAGTAGTTCACGATAAAATAAAGGTAAAAATTTAGTATTTTAATACCTTATGTTTACTGGAAAACAATTGCGACACGAATTCGTTTAAACCTTTGAAATAAGGGGGATGGAAAAATCAGGTTTCATTAAGCCCTAAATTAATTTACCATTTGATCGAATTTGACCTACAAGCATTTATGCACATTATGCCCTCAACTGCAAGCTAACTTTCATCAATATTTTGTTGCAAATCCCTAAGAAACAAACGGTTACTGCTTTGACCGCCTTGAATTGATTGGGCCATGGACTATTCCGTTTCAATAAAAAATAACAATGACTTTTAGGACTGTGGGTAGCTGAAAGGCTTTTCGAGTGACGTTAAATTCAAGAACTAGTGAAAGACACTTTGAGAGAGGAGAGCTTACAAAGGAAATCAGGGGTGCGAAAATTGGTTACATAATCAGGAGTGGCAGGAAAAGCCTGTGCTGTGAAAAGAATTTACCGCGCCGCGAATCGCGCAAGTGACATCCGTTACGTGAGTCGAAAGCAGAAAGTTAGTTACATCAGCGAGGAAGTAGCTGTGGACATGCTGCAGCTGCTACAAGCTGCGTATTTCTTTTATAAGTGCATCACAAAAAGGTAATTAATTCTTTGAGCTTCGTAAATAATGTAGACTTTAGCTGGTAATAATGTGATTCCTCCCAGGCTCTCTGTGCTCTAGTTCAGATTTGTTTTTGCACCCCCAAAGAGTTATTCTGGGTGCTCACTACTAATTTTCATTACTAAATTAATGTGTGTTGAAAACTGTTTGGTTACCAATGTTCTACAAAATCATCCGTGGGCTTACTCTCATTAAAATCAGGTCACAGTTATTCGACCCCTCCCCCGGGGGCGGAGCACCACTCCGCACTCCAGATTGGTGGACCATCGTCGTTTATGGTCCCGCAGAGGTCAATGATTTCAGGCGTATATCTTTATAATTGATACGTCTTTCTTCTTGGAATGGAAGTCTACGCTACCGCAGATTGTGAGGGGGCGGTGCGGTTTAAGAGCGTTATGTTATTTGCGTATTGAGAACATCTCGTGAGCATCTTAACAATGCCAGGGTTCTTCGATATGTGGTACATACCTCCGGCAGCAGCTGTACTATTATCTATGAAAAATAAAAAGGGAGCGTTATTTCCGGCTAGCTTTTATTATGTCATTGTCTCGTCCTAAATAATCATCCCCACCTATTATGCGTCTTTTTGCCCAAACTTCAATTCATGACAAAAATCTGTTGAAGTGCACCATAGAATGGGGTGACTGCGGCGGGCTCTCAGTCAGCAGTAATGATTCGTTGGTATATGGAAGAACGCGCGCATTGATATGCTCATATCTCCTTATCCATTCTTCCATCTTGCGGATATGTATCCATTAAAAGGTTGAACAGCCGTGGTGACAATCCGCATTCGTATTTTACACCATACTTTATATCAACCAGGCCTAAGTATTCTATCAGTACAAACCTAGAATATTGTGCCAGTAGATTTAGCCGAGAAAACCAGATTGATTAGTTTTATTTTTGTTATAATGGACCTCTAGTTTGGCCACGAGGTAAACCAATAGAGAACAGGCTTCAATGGCCAATATTAGATATTGGCCTAAATGGCCCTAATATTGGCCATTGAAACCTGTTCTCTATTGAGTTTTATTTTTGTTGATAAATAAAATCGCTGTTATGCCACAAAGTTACCGTAGATAGAATCAGGAACAGATTTCGCTTAAAACGAGACACATTTCCCACATTAGCATCATTACATCATTAGTGGAATTCAAAGCACTAAATAGGAGCGTTGAATGTTACAAGGTGTATTATGATAATCAGAATTACTTGTTAGCAGGGTATCACAAAGTGGACGCTTACTGAAACGTGAGAGAAACATTTAGCCAAAACATGCCCGATGGCAGCTTAACTCGAAAGTTACTTCCACATCTTTGAATCGCTGCAAAAGCCTAGGATCAACGACTTAATGTTAAGACTACCAATTCATACGTTCAGTGTACATCGCCTTTCAAAGATAATATTTTTTTAAATTTAGCTACAAAAAGATAATTCTGAAGGAAGTCATTGCAGGCAGAAAAATTACTCGATATGACTACTTTTAAACACATAATATCATTATTATTTCAAATTTAGCAAATAAATAAGTCAAAATCTTGAAGAGTAAAAGAGACATGACGGTAACTATTCTATGTATAACTCAGGAATACAACTCAATGATTCCTATTATCTTTACAGCTAAAACAAGTCTACTGTGGATTAGGACATTAAGCCTACAGAGCCTGTCACATACTCTTTATGATGAGTGGACATTTAGAAAAAAACATTTAATGGACAAATATGTGCCATAACACCATCATAAAAATTTCACATTTTTTCCACATGGGAAATTAGTAATTGTCAGAAATTTCTGTCTGTTATTTGCCTCTGGAGGCTATTATGTGTAATGCTGAATAAATCGATGACACCGATCTACATGACCATGCTTAAAATTCAATGCGACATTTCTCGATCAAGCTGTAAAAGCTTGAATTGCTGCTTATAACTCCACAGTGAGTAGCGCATAGGGTATCTACAAAATAAAATAGCAAATTACAACTTATTATTTGAGACCAACAAAAAAAATAAAAACTACAGCCAATATCTTAGTGTCTCAGCTACGTGCTTGGTGATAGAAAACGCGGATACCAGCATCATGAAGTAACCGTGAGGTATTCAATTATCAAGGTGAAGACTTCGACTGAACCATATTTGTACAAAAAATGGAGAATAATTAATATTTCATTTTGTATCAGCGAATCTTAGGAAGAGTATAATAAATATTGAATTTAAAAAAATTAAAATAATAAAAATAAAATTACGAAACACGAATTCAGCTAACAAAGTATTCAAAGATTTTTTTTCACCGAAGCACTTGATTATTGCAAAATTCCACAAGCTAACACAGTTATCTAACTAGAATATACCATTAATCATATATCAGTGTACCGTAGTGTACAAAATATTAGCAAAATTATTCCCTTATCGGTGTCTTGAGTAACTGCTTATTCTTCAGCCCCAGTTGGCATTTATTACTCTTATTTACCTTGTTTTCTTGTAGCTTAGGCAAAGAACAACATCTTCCGTCATAAACACTTGTTTTACTTTTAACTTCCTCTCCACTATAAATTAAAACTCACACCCTCGTTATGCGTAATGTTTGAGATAATAGCATGGGTACGCTAGGAAGGTTTCAAAGTTGAGTTTTAGATTTCTCCACCTATTTTAGATTCCACCACTTTCACCCTGACAAGTACACAGTCAAAAAACATGTTGCAATAAAACCTACGATTGTTTGCCTTGAAAACATCTTCTCTCCTGCACTGGGAAAAAATTTGTCTCTGTATCACAAGTTCTACCCCCAGTGAACAAGCTTGAGTTTCACCGTTTTCACAAACAAGCAGACTTTTTCGATAACCACGCCTATAGAAATAAACGGTGAAATACGCTAATGTGCTGCGACGGTGCCTAAAAATAATTTGAGGGTGCTAATATGAAACAGTTTTTTAGAATTTTTAAAGAAACATGCCACAAATATGCTGGTCACAAGCCAAAAGTTTGTGCCTTTGGAAATCTTCTGAATGCATTTTCAGCAAATGGTCAGGATGTGATTCGAAATTGGTTTCGTTAACAATGTGAACATTCCTGGAGAACATGGACAGGATCTCTTGTGCTCTTAGGGTTATTATCTATATACTACGACATAAATCGACGATTCTTAGAATCACACCTTTCCCATGCATGCCAATGACCTACATATTTTGCACCAACATATTTATGTTTAAACTATGCATTCAAATCTTATCTCAAATTTCTCCAGAATTCATCCTTAACGCCTTCAGTCTCGCCATTCACTAGTGCACAACAACTTATAATTACGACTCTTTGAACACCGACATTCTAACAGATCCATAGCTAAATAAAATGCATTGTTACGCATTTCCTTCGCGCATCTTAGCTCTCTCATTCAGAATACACTATCATCAATTCCTGATCACTTAGCCAAACCATTTCCATCAGTTTACCATCAGTGCTTTTTTTCACTTAGGCCATCCATTCATCCCGCAATCATTTCATTCACAATACATACAATCGATGGTCTCTGACACAGACCTCGCATTCTCAGTATCACTTGTCAATGTAGCATTGTTATGGGTGTCATGGCGATACGGCCATCCTATAGGTAGGCCGTATGTAGGCCGTCCATCATGGCTTCGGTCGTCCGAGGCTTTTGTTCGACTTGCATGGGTAATGAAAGATAGTTTATGCAATGCTACCAGTCTTTGTGGTAGCCGTTCCACGTGTAGCATCCTCTGCTAGCTTTAACGCCACTATGCCAGATAGTAGTGGCACATTTTCGTCAGCATGCCATAATCGAAACCAAAGTCTAGTAATACCCTAGGTCCGCTGTCACTATTATAATTTATGAATAAGTTAAAGTATTCCCTTGGAAGGGACTCTCTTTTTAGCAAGCATTCTGTTGCCCTTCCACAACCAATAGGGAGTGGGTATATGCAATATACTGACACACCACGGTGCGGCTATTCCATATGCAGCAGTAAATTCCTTAAAGAAAAAAGGCGCAATATTAACCCCAATTTATTTTTGACCGACCGATTTCCATGTATGAAGGCATTATCAAGGTACTTCCTTACCTCTAAAATGGCGTTTTAACCCGTCAAAACCCGTCGGAGAAAAAGAATTCGGTCTGAAGTATATATTTCAGCGTTTTTTCTTGTCACATTTTCATCACGCATCGGCGTTTACAACTTACTCCACATGCAGCTATTTCTATGGTAACTATATAGGTTTTCTCCTTAGAGAATTTTGTAGCTCAATGCTTATTTATTTATTCAGTTTTACGTAGGCCGAGCAGTATTATTACTAGGCAAACCAAAGCCTAAATAAATCACATCCTACTCTACGAATAAATAAAGAATTCTTAAAAATCCATCGCAACAAGAAATACCTGATTCTATATACCCACAGAAGTTTCTTTTCTGTAGGATATTAAGTTAGTTCGTATTTTTTTTTTAGCTTCGGAAAATTCTTTTCAATTCTGAGTATCAACGCTTAAGCTATCTTCATTTGATTTATCATATTTCCATTCTGCACTCAAAATAGCCATTTCTTTCTTTTCGAGTATTCCGTACCGAAAAATATTTCTTTGCTAAAATACATTATTATTCAAACCTATATAGAATATTTTGCAAATCTTCCTGAAATTCTTAGCATTTAGTTAGATTTCTCAATTTTCCAAACACGTTTATGTCGTATACATTTATTAAAAATGTTGCAATGTAGACATTAGAGACGTAAATCTTTATCAAAATTTCGGAATAATAAGCTATCGACTGGGAAATTTATGGAAACTCTAAGGCTACAAAATACTCACCTCATGTGCACTTAAGTTACCTACAGCCTTCGCTCACATAAGTTAATCCAAAGACATCCAATTTTACAAAGAGTCATCCTAACCAAAGAAACTTAACCTCCTCATTGAAATAGTTTTTTGAAATCGGTGTACACCAAACATTTTGAGGAACACTATTCGTTTCTCCTTTTTTGACTTTCACCATCAGCAAATTTGAATTAGTGCAAGCTGTACTTCTGTATGATCTTAAGCCATAATTGAATTTAATTATTTGATTTTTTCTATGGGAAATTCATGCCTTTAAGTCAATCACATATTTAGAAAATATACATATATTTCTTATGTGGTGATAATTTTCTATATTGCACTGAACAGAACTTTTACATTGTTCATTAATTCCCTTTCTTTGCTCTTCTGTATACTTTTATACATTAATTAGGGCATAAAACATTTTTTCCTTTATTATCTCAACATTTGTATAACAACATCGGTTTTATGCAAATCAGAGAAACTCTCTCCCTTTACTTTACACGAGAGGTAATACTCCCACCACGAAACCATATATATTTATTTTACGTTTAAATTCTCTTAAGATGGCACACAGTGTTTCAATTCGGGTTTGATAATGATTCAGTGGCATATATAGGAATATGGCAAATATTCCTATATATGCCACTGCAAATATTCTGAGAGATTGTTCTTTGCCAAACGGGCCTACAAAAAATTTGAGGCAGAAATGGGTCGAGCAAATCTTACCACAACGGGTTGGAAGTTGAAGGGGTTTTGCGGGATTTCCTTTAGACTTGTGAGTAACCTCAATGTCATTCACATCTAGGGTAACCCACAAGGCCGGGCGTGTTTTGAACACAAATTTTTATCCACTCCACGTGAGCGCCTTCTGGAGCGAAGTAATATCTTCCACTTATTCTGGCGTTTAAAAAATTTCTTTCCGTAATTTTAATTAATAAACTATTGAGGGAAGAGATTAGGTAAACAACAATGGTTACTAGAACCAACAATTAAGAAAGGGAAAGGACGGAAAGAGGTGTATAAGACGGCGAAATAAACGATTGTTTGCTTAATATCTGAAATAGCTTGCTGAAAACGACAGAAAAACATAGAGTCAACAAGTTCTTCACGAGAAGGTAATCCCGGAAGCTTCTTCAGTATCAACAAACTACTGCGATATGCTACGATGAACCATACGCAACGTGAGAGAAAGTTACATAATTTATTCCACTATCGAGATATATACGAGATATCGTATTTAACACAATGATTTTGAAACCATTTTATGTACGGCTAAATTTTCCTTATAATTTTTACTGGGCCGAAGAGGAGTTAGGCAGGGACTCCCTCTAAAGCAGGACCTTATTCTCCTTCTCTGGGGTTCAGGTTTACCCTCCTCAGAAAAACCTTTACAAAGAGGCAATTCAAAAGATGAAAATGGGAATTTATCCTGCCGTTTTAATGGCTCTATAAGTTGCTTCTAGCCCCTTTTAAAGACCGATAAATTTTAAATATATGACTTAAACTGTGAATATTGACAGGATTATTGCAAAGGATATTCACCGGTTTCCCCCGTGAGCAATTTTAAAAATCTATTCACATCACACCGTATTGCATCATTTCCATCCGTGCTTTCTGCACAACATTACCTATTTCTGTGCGCCAGCCGTACTTTTTTCCCTTATTTCAACCTCTAATATGTATTTTTCCTTTTTTTCTCCAGCAACCAATTGAGCTTCGATTTCCCTCACTATAAAACGGTGAAACTCCGCAATTCAATGAAAACCAACACTACAGTAATCAACCGGAAGGTGGTTTGATAGGTGAGGGTAGAGTTCACCCAATACTAATCCCAACGGTCTTACACGGTCCGAGTACCATAGCCAATAAATGAATACCAGTGGATAATTCTGGATCATCCGTCCCAGTTTCCTAAGAAGGGAGGAAGCAGAAAGCTACTTTCTGGCTAGTATTCGTGAGGTTTTTGATTAAACCTCATCCCACCGTCCTAGTGTCTCAATATACCATGAGTTTTTTGTGTAGGTCCTGTTTCCCCGTCTTAGGATCACAATATCCTGTGGGCATTATCTTCGAACTCCGCTTTGTAAGTGAAGTGCAGAGAGTAGCCGGTCAGGTTTCGATAACCCTGAAAAAATCTCGCTATCGTTTTAGAAGAGAATTCTTAACTAGAACGCATCATTTTGATTGACCTATACAGGATCACCACATGTTTCAAACTCGTCCCGCAGTGTATTAGAGGACCTTGCTCAGCGCCCTTTAACCCTTGTTTAACGGTATTACTTGATCACGTGCATGCAACATTCATGTCACAATTATTTGTCATTAAGTACGTCACATCATTCAAAGCTTCTGTAGTCGCTTGTAAATGCTATTTGTTTAATCATCCCAATGACCTGCAGTACATTCGAGCCTAACTTCTACGTGATATTTGAGCTTAGGGAGCCCCGAGAGCCAAGGCCCGAGCTCAGGGGAAAGGAGGGGAGAGTGGAGCGATTTTATTTTTCCTTTCACCCTCTCTGCGCGGCCAGAGATCTTATCTTGCTCGCTCAACGAATAAAGACTATCTGAGACTTCGCGAAGGGGGGCGGGGGGTCCTGTGTGGTGCCCACAGAGCGGTTATAAATTTTCACAGAAGAGAGTGGCGAGGGGTATGTGAGGCGACGTGTCGTCACGTAATTGACGGGGCCAGTCGTCACAATATATATTCTTGGTAAATTACGAGTGAGCACTTCTTGTAAAGCTAAACTAAATTCATTATTATCTAAAATGCCATCTGAAAAGGTGATTAAATCAATAAATGATGGATATGTTTCTCCTAAAACAAATTTAGTGTTTGGGTAATAACGTAATTTTTTCAAGGAAAGAAACTAATATATTTTCCTCAATGCCTTTTTCTTTTTGACCCCGGGAATTTGAGCAATTGCAAGAGTTAAGTATGATATAAGCGTAAATGATAGTTGGTGATATCTGCAGCGGGCACTTAACATTTGAATAGCCGAAATATAATACTTGTGCTCTAAAATTTCTTTAAAACTGTGCATTTGTTTCAGTGAGGGATCTAAAGAATAGTTTTTGTAATCCAAATCTCTATGATAGATTGTGTATTTTCGTGTTCAATAATACTGAGTGGGATAACATAAATCAAAATAAAATTAATTTATTTGGTGTTTTTAAGTTTGCTCATTATATTTTTGTATTTTCGTTGTCAATGAATACCATTGCACATCTCATTTGTAATTGGTCTATATTATTTTTAACAAAAGACGGAATTCTCTAATTAATATCGGGAAATATGATAATATTCTTTATTTAAATTTTATTTCGAGGGATATAACAGTGACATAAAATGCATGTCAAGTTTCTTTGATGATATAGATAATGGGATTTCCACATTGCTGAGGGTTGCACAAGGGTCTGCTCTAATTTAAAAATTCTCTTAAATGTATTTATTGACATTTTCATTTCAGGAGGCTGGTTAATGCTGGACAACGCACAAGAAGAATTGGACGCGGCAAAGGTAGGGATCGTCTCAGGGGCGTGCCCATAATAGAGTTTTAAAAATCCATTTGATGAATAGGTAAGATTTTTTTCCAATATTCATTGACCACTTTCGCTTTTAATTTCATTTAGTCACAGGAATGCTCTGAATTTTTAATAACTTAAGACTTCACATTTCTTCATTTTTTCATGGTCCGTTTTAATTACATATTTCATCTGGGTTTCTTTCCACCCAGTTTTTTCCTAATCTAAGGGTGTCTTCGCAAAGATGTTGTGTGAATGAATATGCTGGATTAGTTTATTCCATCCTTACTGTTTGTTTTCAACTGGCTTCTTTCTTCTCCCTTCCATAGCAGAAATTATTCGTTAGTTACTCCATTCCTTTATTTGAGCTTACTCATCACTTTTGAATAGCACGCTCAATTGCTTCTAGTTTTAGTATTCTGATTCGTCACCATCCACAGCATGTCACGCTTCCGTCGAAAATTGTATCCGACATGAATTGTCAGGTTAAGTGTTTTCTAATTCCGAACCGTTTGCTTTTCTTTGCCTTGAGAGAATGATTTATCACATGAAAAGTCTTTTTTACCCAAGCTCTTTACTGCGCCATTTCAGCTCATCCTCTCAATCGCTTTCCCCATGCTCATGCAGAAAAATGGATATAAATAATTCATGAAAATTTTAAGTTTTTCTTAGCGTTGAAAAAAATGTTTGTCCAAGGAAGAAAAAATGACGATACTGAAAAGTGTCATTCTCCCCACATTATTATATGGGAGCAAGAAATAGGCATGTCAGGTTACGCACGAATATCGGATAAATTTTGTGGGTTGCCATGTGGTACTTTAGGGGTTTTTGTGGGAAAACTATGAGAGATAAGGGTGAGGAATGAGTAGGTTATGAAAGAATGTCGATTGTGTGCGATAGGCTTATGAAAGAAGTGTGATACCATAATTTGATCATGCTGAGAGTACTAAGCGTAAGTCGAATCACCAAACTGATACATGAGACCACTGCGAGAGAGTGACTGTTTGAGAAGGAGGAGTATACCAAGAGAGTCGTGAGCGAATGTAGTAGAAGAGGCTCTTACGACAAGGAAAACTCGGAGTCTCAAAACGGAAGGGCATGTATGAAACAATGCATGAATGTGACAGAGGCGAAAGAAATAAGCAAGGACAGAGTAGAAGGGAGGAAATTAGTGAAAGGGAGTTAGCCCTTCAAACAACTTAAAATGATGCTTTTCTGTCTTTGCCTACCCCAGAAGGCCTGAGTTTGCTGTCTGGACCACCCTGACCGGGCGAGGCCGGGCCGGGCCCGGCCAAAGGGAACTTCAAATCGCGTTCTCAATATTTCAATTTTCTTCTTTAAGGGATCGAAACTTTGCATGACGCGCTTTCTCACTTCTTATAGGCAGCTAGATTGGGGGCGCGGTTTTCCTGAATTTAGAAAATCTTTGAATAATGGTGCATCATCTTTATGCACGATAAAACCTTCGTCTACTAATAGATTTTCTCATTTTAACATAAGATTTTTTTAAATTTTCCTAGAAAAAAATGTTTAAAATTATTAAATATGTGAAATTTTTGTGGAGGTCATAAAAAATCTCTTCGCTCCGCCTATCCCTCCTTACGTTAGGGACAGAGCAAGTCCTCTTTCCCACCCCCACATGCAGAAGTAGGGGCATGACCAGTCCTGGTTTCCGAAACTCAGGCTTACCTAGTAAGAAATGGTGTGAAGGGTATACATTTTTCTGGCTACTTTCCTTCTTAGGGAGAACAATATCTTGGTTTTGTTTATCGTCACGTTGATAATTTATATCAACCTGACAATCAAATTAGCTCGGTGGGTAATGCTAAGCTCGGCTAACCTGCTGGTAGGGGGTTGAAATCATGTCTCCGATACAGATATTCTCCTTCCACGTGATGAAAATTCATCACCTGATTTAACAGTACGATATTAACTATGCCTTATAAGTACTTTGTAAACCCACTTACTACTATTTTAAACGATAACTACTCAATCACATCCAAGATAACTGGCGCCCTCGTCCACCAAAAATCAGAAGGTTGGCTTGATAGGTGACATAGGAGCTCACCTGGTACTAATTGTAAGCAATAAAGTGTGTTAAATTCTCATATTCAAAGTAGATAGTCAATGTAGGCACGTAACATGCAGACACAATTGATTTTCGGGGTCTTCTTACAATCTTGATGATGATATTCTTTCGTAGGGCCACAGAAAGGTATCTGAATTCTCAGTCCAGCGCTCTCCCAGAGTACCATCCTCAATTCCAAATTTCCGCTAGCAGATACAGCACGTATGATCCTATTGCTGAAGTGACAAAAATCTCCTTAATAGGAAAATGCCGTTTCACTTCCCCACAGTATCCGATTCTAGCCATCTCATCTCCGCTTTGAGTTTTTCCAATATCCCGCAGGCTCGAAGTTGTGTTGTCTACTGTTCTAGGTCCCAGTCCTAATATTTGAAAACACTATATCTTATTTCCTCTATCGACTTCCTCTCCTATTTTTCCTTCTGGGAGATCCCAGCATGAGAAAAACTTTGTTTCCTCGTCACACTCCTCTCCGGGTCGCTCAGGCTCTCTATCGTTTACCATATCCAAGAAAAAAAAGTCCCTGCACATGATCTGCACCATTGAAAAAATGTTTTTCTCTCTGTCAGTCATGCCTTCCATGGTAATTTTGAAAAAAAAATCCCTCGAGTTACTATATCCAGCTCCATGATAAAAAGTCCCTCACTTCGTGTCCAGAATGATAGAAAAATGATATTTGGCACTAATCAATGCCCTTGAAAAAAACCGACGGGAAAAAAACCATAGGGCTGTTTTTACTGCAGTTCCATGAGATGCGGCATATGAAATCCTATCAATAAAAGTTAGGAAGCTTTACCTGGGTCGGTTAGAGTATTACTGCATTCCGAATTTCGTTTGAAGGTTTTTCTCTGGGGAGTTAGTATTAGCGTAGCGGAATTCACGGAAACGGAGCAGGGTTTCCTCCTACGAGGAAAGACTTTTGAAAGTTTATAAGCACGAAAGTACATGATAATGTTTTATTATGTATATTCAGTCTTCTTAAACGGGAATAATATTTTTTAGGCCACATGAAAGGAAAAACGTAGAATCTGCTAGGGTTAGAAAAACTCTATGCAATGATCCAGTGTGCATCGGTCAACATTTCTTGATGCCATAGACTTTCCAGGTTTAAGGTTTTGTGAAAGAAAAAAAACTGAAAACACTTTTTCGTGTATTTAGTTATGGGGTAAGAAAAACCCCATAGATTTTTCATGTCGGTTGGAACCAAAGACTATTCACGCTAAATTCCAGTTTTATTGCACGACTAATATCAAAGGCAGGGACTCAATAATTTCCTTGTGGAGCTAAAATTGACGAAATGGGGATGAAAACGAACTCTTAAAATATAAAATTGGACATTTTATGCTTTAATCCATCGGTGCTAAGTGTAGATATATGCACCTACTACATGTTCCTGAAAAGGTAATTTGGCCATTATTGTTTTTTAATAATTGGTTTTGAAGGTTCACCAGTATTCAGCACC
>LYUA01003420.1:26749-39538 GCA_002093875.1 Calopteryx splendens
ATTCAGCACCTAATTACAATATTATAACTTGACGTGCTTTAAAAAGGCCCCGGAGACTGTTATTACAGAGTTATAATATGAAATTAAACAAATGTATATGATACCGTAGAATATAATAAAAATTTCATATTTTTTTTAGACCCCCATTCTACGAAGGTATGAGTAAGCAGTGAAAAAATTAAAACGTAAATCTCTGCTCTCAATTTTTTCTTAGAAACGAAGACACGAAGAGTGCGAAACATTTACTTCAATAGAAAATTATCTATATTTCAATTAGTTTATACAAAGAATCACGTGATCTCATATTTGTGAATAATTTTCGTCTATTTCGTCCGTTTATAGATGAACCTGAAAGGTAATGGAGTTTGGTTTTCGCAGGTTATCCTGAAACGTTGGAATAAAAAGACGTTTATGATAGTTTTACATTTATTCAAATTGGGCCGAAGCGGGATATATCTGGAAATAAATAATTTAAGACCAACGCAGATAAGGAAGCTATAAAAAAAAATGTAGTTTCAGTTCGGACCCTTAGATGGAAGCGAAAATATAATAGCTCTGAATGCCGTTCTGTCTCGCAAAACCTGAGGAGAAACTATTCAATTACGCTTCGAAGAAATTTAATTTCACCCACGTGTCGTTCCGTATCTATCGTGCGCAACATGGCACCTCTGCGGAAAAGGTTTATTTTATAAGGTTCAGTTCACCGACAGCCACTAAGGACCGATACGGATTTATGAGTCTATTTTCTGATCACATCTCTGTTTCTAAATCCGGCGGCGCCTGAGCTGCACTTTCGTCTTACGGCATTCGGGAAGGAAGTCGTTTTTCCGCGCTCTTCGTTCGTTTTCTGGGCAAATGCCCTCTCTCTCTCTCTCTCTCGATTCATTCCCCAGAAGAGCGTCATTTCCGTTTCGCCGCCGGAGGTTCTCGGAAATCCCGCAAGGGAGGCCAGACGAACGGAAGTCTTATCGAAATCCTCCTCAACCGCCGCCCACCCTCAGCTTTTAGCCCTCCCCGCCGATTTTTTTTCCGGTCTTTTTTTTCGCCTGCATACGAATTTTGTGCACGGTTTTTTGCCCCCACCTTTGCTTGCAGCGCCGCTCTCAAGTTTACGGGCCCACTTGAACATTCCGTCCCCGGGGGGCCCACCGCCAGCCAACATAGGAGATTGAAAGTAGTTGATAGGTGTGTTCTGTTTAAAATCATGACACTCTACGTCACGCGTCCATTTGCAGGACCTCCGAGCGTCAAAATCTCTCTGGTTTAACGTGGCGAAGAAATGTCGCTGGAGGTTAAGCAATGCCGAAACACCGGAAGGGCTCTTAATTTGCGAGAATCATGTGTGTGGGCATTTATTGAAATTGGCCTAAATCCTTCAGTCTTCTTATCTTAAACCGTTTTCACTTCAGTGTTTTACGTCGTAGTTAATACGAATATAAAGTGATCATCCACGATTCAATACGCGAGTTCAAATTGATCACCACAGTCATACTTGTGACAGTGAATTTGGTCAAGTGGAGGGAACGTAGTGGAGCAACTGATTCAAATTCTGTAGCGTCTACCATAGCCTTCTTAAATGGACGATCATGCACTCTTAAAGGTATAATTTAAATTCAAATTGCGCTCAGTCTATGAAACAATATCGTCATTCACGACGCTATATTCGGCAGAGGATTTTTCTTTCTTTCTTTATCCATGTAGAGGAATTTTCCAATAGATATTCCGCCTGAAACAATTTTTTCCAATGATGATTGCCCTCTTAGGCTCTTTTTCCGAATACATTTAGACATATACTTCCTTGGTTTCATTTATTGTACTTTTTACACCTATCAGTTGGACATCGTTAGCGTACTTGCCCTAAAGAGCCGGTCTTGCATCACTCAATTCATAAGTACTAATTAAAACCTTTTTTACGAGGAATATCGGTTGGCTGCTTGTGGTTAACAGGGTAACATTTACTAAGGGTTTCCTACTGACCTTAGTCCGTGTGGTGTCCCCGCGTTCTTCTTCAACTGGTGGTGGTCAATCCAGGTGCTCAAGACATTCCCCCACCATGTGGCTATTTAGGACCGGACATTCCCGGACCCACCCACAAGTCTCAGCTAGCCTCCTCACCCCCCAACCACCCACCACTCCGTCTTGTGAGACTTGCGTTGCCACATTTCTCTTTGGGAAAGGACGTCCATCTGCCACATGCGTATCATTGAAGAAATGCCAAGGTTTTGTTGATTTTTCTTTGGTTGGTATCTTCTATTGCTTCCCTAGCAAATGAGTAACGAGCCAGTTTTATCTCCAAGCAATAATGTATGACAGGGGTGCCTTATTTGCGAAATGGATGAAGCTTGACTTTTTCGCGATACTTATGAAATTAAATTTTGCAAGTGTAGTTTTTTTCTTAAAAAAGCACGCCCTAATGTCTAAATTCGGAAGACATTGATTGATATTTTATGAAATAAACTGTATTCAATATAACCAATGTAATATCGTTAATAGTAATGGAGGTAAATAGAAATGAAATCCACTTCCAAGTACGTCTACGAAGTAAAAGTAAATTTCGCGGTACCATTTCGCTTATCATCCATCTTCCCTCTGTCGCTTTCGCTGTTTGAACTGACGCAAGCCACTGACTCTCCCATCGACGATGGTTTCAAATGCCAAAAACCATTAAATACCCCGCAGTGGTGACGGGAATAGATTCAATTCACTTCATGGTACGTTCACTTTCGTCACCTCTCAGTTAGTCGCAAACATTCAAGTAACGTACAATTTTCACTGTGCATGCCTGGCGTGGAAACACCTGCCTCCCACCATAGTGGCGGCTTGCAGGGTACCATGTAATATGTCATCTTTGGCTATATTCGAGCAAGCGATGCCTGTATGACCTCCGAGTACACCAAAGAGTCTCGTTGTTTTCAATATGGGGCCAAAACTGGTGCACGGCCCCAAAATTTCCACTTGAATTATATTAGTGTAATATAAGTGATTATTTTAGAGACTAGGTACAACTTTATTTTTTTCAATCAAAGATTCATTGATTTACTATCTACTGGTTATAAGTTTTGAAACAATTTTGTGACATCATGAATGCGGGGTCTGCTTGATAATCACTATAGAGAGCAGTGAAAAATGGTCCAGAAACAGACGTTTATCCCAACCTTGTTGACCTTCAGCGACCTAGAGGATTCGAGGAACAGTGGTGAATGCTTCAGGCACGGATCTGGTGCACGCCTTCACAAGCTAAACGGAGCTCCACTGAGTGTCTCCGAACCACTTGCCCTACAAACAGACTGAGGAAACCGCGTTGATTTTTATTAACGGGAGTAATTGTGCCATTAAGTCATTATATAGAATAAAAGAACAAGCAGTCATCGCCTTGCGACGATTTGAAATGCTGCGATGCGTCGTTGACTCCTTAGGGAACGTGTTTCCCAAAGATGACGCTCCAGTCACATTTACGGCGACACTTGGGATAGGTGATGCGAGGCGGGTCGTCTACTTGGGCAAAGTAGGTTCGAGAAAGTCGAACCTACTTTGGCGATCTTCCTGGACATGCATATCAGTTGGAAGAAGACCGTCGTGTTAGGTTTTGATTATGCCTACCTCTGACGACTTAATCCTATGCATGATCCTTGGTTACTTCCATATTGATGCACACACTTCTTGTCCAATTTGTTAGTCAACGCTCAACGATGGTGGTTAGGTATCACAATTCAACAAATGGGTGGTACTAACAGCTGCGTTATTCGAATGAATCCCATCGATCCCATCGAATCGAATCGATCCCATCCGTGAGGGTAAAACTTAGGTATCGATTTTATTTTATTTTTAGTTCATCTACGCTTAAAAGTTATTGTTTTATTTTATCATCAGGGATATACGCATTATGCAAAGCCAAAGAGCTTTAACGACAGCTCACGTTTAAAATAATATTGCATATTTTGACTGAATTTTGCTTAGTTTGTAGCTACACTCCTATGGGTAATGTGTACTCGCCATCGCCGGACGTATTTGTTGGGCCCTAGTCGTTAGAGCATCCGAAATATCTTTGTTGGTTCTGCTTTCATTTTAATACGTCTTAATGCAACAGAAATCAACGGCGATATGTCTTTCGTTCAAATATTCATGACACAATCTCACAAACGCGAAGTAAAAGGAAGATTGACGGAGGATGTACTTGGCTAAATAAGAAAAAATATGTACACGCAGAAATACAAATGGGCCAACAGGTCAAATTGGCCCAAAAAGTTAACAAAACGGATCAAAGATATTTTAGTGCATTTTTCATTCGGGCCGCGAGATATGGGTGGTGAACTATTCCGCCTTTGTCACCGCGGAGAATTTATCAAAATAAAGAAGAGGTGTCGAATTAAAAAAACTTCCCGACCGGAAACGGAAATTATATTGCGGGAAAAATTCTCAACTCTCCCTCTCCTACTCAGCACCCTCTTTCCTCCCCACCCTTCTCCCCCTACACTTCCGGTGGCCTGAAGATGTGCGTGTGGGAATGGGGATGAAGGCGGAGTGGTAGGGGGAAGGGGAATGGAGAGGGGGGGGGAAGTAAGAGGTGAGGTTGAGAGATCCGCGTATGCGCATCAGTTGGCTACAATCGAGGACGGTTTAAATGTGACACTCATTCCAAGAATTTCAAGTCCAGAATTTATGTTCGATCGCAGGTTTCCGCGGCGAGTATTAGGATGGCTCTGCATGGCTATCGGGTTTTCGAGTATCGGGTATAGCCAACGAGCGCGGCGAAAATCCGATAGCCATGCAGAGCCGTCCAGAATTTATTCCAGAGGAATATTTAGTTCCACTGGGTGAACGGTTATGCCCTTGCTTTTCACAAGTGGCTTACATCTCTATAAGCTCTTCACGTAGCTTCACGTAACGCATTCCACGCAAAGTAACCCATAATGGCGTGTCCGAATCAGCAAGCAACCGAACAACGCTTCTAGCTATAATAATCACAAGGTGTGATCTCCGAAGCCAACGAGAATGTAATTAGCTACCTATATCGATATTTTGGTCATCAAAGGTGACCATCGATGGGAAGATTTGTGCAGAAGGGCTCGACTTGGGACGAGCACAGTGGTGACACACTATCCGAGGTCACTTGAACTCTCAAGTATTGGAGGTCAATCATTACTTGAGAGTTTCACAGTTCTATCACGGTAACACACGTTAAACCGCCTCGTGTAAGAAATAGATCCCGTTATTCGATTAGGTTCAAAGGATTTTTACTGGATGTTCCAAATATTACCAAAAAAGAAGGTTTCGGTGTAAACGGAAAAATTAGAATCTCCACCCAGTCTCGAAATTAAAAGGTGAGATAAACTATCATAAAGATATATGGACCTTGAGTTTAACTTCTCAAGCCGACGGAATCCTGAAAATTACAAACTATGTCGACTGAATAAGACCACTTCAGTTTCATTGGGCTCTCAACTATGGAATTTTCGTTTCTTAAAAACTTCAAAAGTAATTCAACTGCAACCTTTCGGCACGTAATTCCTATGCAACGCGCACGGAGCCTCACTGTTGGCCCCCAGGCCCCAAGATATCGTCGAAATTCGTCGTGGGAGACCATAATACACTCTACCGTGTTACATAGGCTGTTTACTTGTAGGCGCTTGGTAATATCTTTTTAAGCCATTCCCTACGTACAGAATGGTTGTTATAATTGTTAAATATGCAGCGGGTAAAAATTACTTGTAGAGAAAGAGAGGGAAACTGTTAAAAGACGACCACAAGTCAACTCTCTTAGATCTTTAGAAATTAATGACAATAAATTTGGTTTGGTATTCGAGGCCCTTGTAAGCACGTCGATTTACGTTGGAAGGTTAAACATCTGGATTAAATAATAGAAATGGTTCATCCAACTAGCGATTAGGGGTTTAAAAATAATTAATGGACATTCTTTCTACAGGAGTCAAAGGTCAAGAAAATTAGTTCTCTGTACCTCCGTACCCAGGCCAATAATCCTAGATCCAGGTTTCATGGGCAAGGATATTTCTTGGTTGTTGTTGTTGCTGTTAGGCTCCGGTGTCTTCCCATAATTTACAATCAAAGATAGAGCGGAATGAATATTTAAGCTTTCCCACGGGTTTATGATGTAGGTACTTATTTGATTGTGCGGATTTTGTTCATCATGATGACTTTGCTGTTCATCTTTCTTCGAGTGACAGTCCATGACTCAAGTTTTACTAAATTGTAAGTTGACCTTGAGCGATTCTTTATTTTCCAATAACATCTTATATGCACCTCTGACGCCTCGCAGATTAAATTCGAAAAATCTATATGCATATCTTCGAATACACAGCCATTTTAAATATCAATGTCCGGCTGCCATTTTTGATTGTATAATCAAAAGGCAAAGACGTTAATGTGCGTGGTAAGGAAACAAGCTATTTTTTTAAATCGGTCTTGCACTTCTTATTAGGGTCCCTAAACCATTTCGAAGTTTTTTTTAATATTAGTGTTCTATCGCCTGAGAAATATCTTCCCACGTGAGGAAAACAGAGAAACAAGTAATGTATGAATTATCAATTCAATCTAAATACGCTATCAAGAATAAATACACATCAGGTTTTACCACAACGCTCCTATATTTGTTTAATAAGTTCCCCTCTTTTTTTCTAGCTCTTTAAAACGGATGATGTGGTTACGCAATTCACAAAGACTTGACGGAAGACGGTGACCGCAATTGCTCCTCTAATTTTATTTTATTTCCTTTCTGAAAATTCCGTTTCGCACTTTGAGTACAATTTTACGGTTTAGGGAGCATCAAAACTTTTGACTGCATTGTTTCTTACCTCGTGAATTTCCACTATAATATGATTCATGAGGTGAATGAAGAGGCGATGTGACCCAACCCCACGGCCGACAAACAGTTTTCAGCGGATGAAAATTCACAGCTTTTAGGATACATTCACCTCATCCGGGTCAGAAATACCAGTTTGACGAAATGTCGTTTGCTTCCATAGGTGAAATGATCGATAATGCTGCACTACTTTACGCAGTGCCAAAAGAAAACGTCTCCATCTTCGTGAAAGCTGCCTGTCGTCGGTGATTTTGTTCGAGAACCCGGCGGGGAAAGCCCGGGGAGCGCGGGTCGGGGGATGTTGCGGCATTGCACAATTGGCGATATGGAAATGTCTGCATGGTGTGTGATACGATCTCGGCTTTATGACAACCTAGGGTAAAAATCACTACGACTCGTGAAAAGTGGGGTTAACACCACTTATTCTGCCGGACACCTCATGCAGCTTTACACCTTCCATCTTTTTTTTTCTCTCTCTCTCTCTCTGCCCCACGTTATGACGTTTACGACAGGCAGGCTTTAGGTGGCGCGTCTTTTCAGAGAGAGAGAGAGAGAAATGAGGGTATTTTTACTGGTTTATTGTCAGTGATGTTGAGGCAGCGGGGGACAGGAGTGAGTCACACGAGTAGGCGGCGAGTAAAAATAAAAAAAAGTGAAAAAAATTGAAGCACGGGGTTGCGTGAGGGGGGAGGGCGGATGCGAAAGGCAATTGCTTGGGGGTGGATGTGTGTGTGTGTGTGTGTGAGCATGGGGGAGGGAACGGTCGGCTGAATTTCTTCCCCTCCTCCCCACCTCCTTTCCTCTCCCCCCATCTCATGCTGTCGCCTCTCACAACACCGCGTGCGAACGGGCGGCGGCGTTCTCTTGGTGCGGCGGACATACCGCTCGTCTAACTCACGCCCGCCCCACGCGAAAAAATGCATCCCCTTTATTGCGTTCACAGATGTAACGGCCATCCTGAGAAGAAGTGATCGTTCCCATGCTTCGCGCGGTACTGCCAAGCTGGATTTACCTCAGTTTAAAATGCGTCTTAAGTAATTTTCTTATTTGAATAAATATCCTCGGTTATCGCGTTAAGACAATATCCTCCAAATGCTGCATGAAATCTTTCAAGTAACCACTCAGATTATTTGAAACATTTGCCGAGTAAAATTATTGGTTCTAGCTCTCAAGTGCAAAAATTTCCTTCAATTTCGGAAAAATAACTAATAGATTTTGAAGATAATCCTATTATTTTCTTATGTGTTATGATACATTTTAGCAATTAGGTTTTAATACACTGCCCTCATTTTCACAATTAAGCTTTCTCTACCGTTATATTCGTGACAAAATTACGTAGGGCATACATCTGGCTCGAGTTCTCTAACAACCATAAAATATATAAACATTTACAATGATTGTGATAGTGATAGTAAATTATTAAACATGGGCAGATGAAATGCGTATCTATAGGAGAAAGGAAAATAAATGATTAGTGTTCCGGTTACATTTGATTTTGCGAGAAGAGGAGAATAATTTTATATTCTTTTAGTGCTCTTAGATAGGAGAACGAACATTTTCATGAAAACTCTTGGTGAACATTGATATTACATATTATGTAAGTAAAACATAGCGCCCTGTGTATACGAATTTAGCAGAAAAGGATTTATATTATTTATAGAGTACACTGGTAAAGCATAATAGGTTTTAGGCTTCGAATTGCGTAACTCCTTTATCAACATTTTTGCACATTTACCTCACTCGATGAGAAACTGTACGGGTTAGTCTCTAAAATTGGTGTTTTTAAATAAAATAATAATTTTTATCTATTACCTCACATCATGCGAAAAGCCTCAACATTTTGGTTTTTAAATCCTACTACCTTTGGGATGAAAATATGATACTCGATGTGATGGAGAATTGGAATAACATTAGCTTGAAATTTAAACCTTCAGTTGATCCTCTGAGCATATCATTTTGAATTTTTCAATATTTATATACTTTGGGCAAGTAAACACAAGGAGGAAAAAGTAGGTACTGTAAGTGATTAGCTTAGGCAAAGAGTTAGGAAAGTTCCTCGAGGAAAACTTTTGATTGCTATTGGAGCGTTATGGTGGGCAAGGGGAAAGATAGGGATGAAGAAGGGGAGTATCGTTGGTGAGCGAGCAGTGACCGGTGAGAGAAATTGTTTTTCATAAAAAATCAATTAATACTTGTTCAGTAACATGTTGTTCAGACACCACCACAGTCTAAGGTACAAATGGAAAATACTTGGAAAGGCTATAAGAGAGAATAAAAACACGTGAACATTAAAAGGAACATAATTAGAAAGCCATGGATAGCGAGAGATTAGGGAGATGGATTAGAAAAGAAAATGGAAGGATATGAACACGGATGGGGGGGGGGAGGAATTCATATAAAAATAAAAATAAGGTGAAAAACAAATAGGCCATAGAAAACGCTGGGGAAAGAACAGTGCGGTGATATGGAGAAATTTAATAGACAGGGAAAAGTGGGCACACTATTCAGGAAGTTGGAAGAAATGCCAAGCATTAAACGAGGAAAAAATGAGACGGAGGATAAATTAATAAAAGATAAAACAGGAAATAAAGAGATAAGAAAGGAAATGTATTAATGGAACCGAAAGACATTCAGGGAAAGCAGATTTTTACCATACGCGTCCCGTATGGTAAAGATATTAGATCGGTTAGTTTAAATTAAGAGAGGAAATACGACTTGGCGGAAGATAGCTTGGGTCCAGAAATGTCAGACAGCAAGAGAGAAAAAGCACCACAGGAAATGAAGGCGAGAAAGACAGCTAGAATAGATAACATCGCCACAGAATTACTCAAAGAGTTCAGGGGAAAATGAACGGGAGAGTGTTTCGGGTTGATTCATAGAATGTATACTAAAGGAGTTCCGAGTAATTTAATCTGTTTAACTTAACTCCCATAGTATCTCCATACTCCAAAAAATGTATAAAGAAACAGAATATGATGAAATAGGACAAGAATGTTAAAACAGAGCACATCAAAGGTTATAATAATCATCCCCAAATGATGATTCCATCCCCGAACAGACTAATATCAGGGTGCCTTTGTTTGCATCGTGTCAACGCGTTGGGGAGAGTAGAGTGGACAAAACTAATTAAAATGTTGTTCACGGCAGAATAACGGGAGAGATAAGCAACTTATTCGAAACCTGTACATTAACCATATTGCACTCGTGGATGTAGTAAAGGGGGAATGGAAATGGTGATGGAAGTGATACGCAGGGAAGTTGTGTCGAGGTTCGTGCTTTTCCACGTAAACGCTGAAGAAAAGGGAAGAGAAACATGAAGTGGGGTTGAAGCAGAAATTAAAGTGGATGGGAATCTGATTTTATATTTTCGGTCATAATAAAGCTTTATTCAGCAAATCAACCAATCAAATGAAGAAATAGTTTAGTCAAAGAACAAATATGACAGGCATGGGATGACGCTAAATCACAAGAAGAGAGAAGTAATAAAAATATCAAGTGAGAAGGCTAAGTGAAATATTAAAGTAGGAGGTAACATATTAAAACAAGTAAAACAGTTCTCTGTTTTGATTATTTTTAGGAGAAAAATGGGAATATTAGTAAGTGCGTAAGAACGAATTGCGTTAGAAGATGAGACATTTATGAGCATGGGGAAATTCGGAATGCTTATATAAAAGATCGATAAAGAATTGGATATGAAGGGTACCGTTGAATGTTTTCAAAAATTAGCCTTTGAGGAAAGTGGACGGGCATATATTCAAATGCCTTAGAGATATCGGCAAAGGAAGGACGAAGAAAATAAATTCGAGGATGAGGAAGACAAACGGAGAATAGTTTTCTGAGAAGGCAAGGAGATTTTTGGGGGAAATTCAATGAAGACAGGAAACGTGAATGGAGGAGATATTGAGAGGTGGTGGGATGTTGAAGGATTGAAGGGATAATGTAAGCCAACCGAAGAAGAGGGAGGAAAAAAGATTGGAATTTTGGATGGAGGAAGGTTGTTATAAATTTTATTATTATAAGTGGTCTACCTATCTGTGTAAGTTTTGATGGATATGGAGATAACCACTAATACACTTCTATCCCAACCCAACACGAAAATAGGCACGGTTGCATCCTGCTATAAAATAAACCATATTTTATTCCTTCACAACTCCGCGTATTTTCTGCCTCACTTTATTCCGTCCAGCATGCTTATCCTTTTCCTCCCACTACCTCGATTATCCACACTCTCCCCTCCATCACAGTGTTTAACATTACATTACTTCTCGAGGCCTCCACTTTTCCTGCCTCATTTAAATTTCTCCTAACGACCCTCTTTTCCCCTACCATGCATAGCACAACTCCGCTTGTTTCTCCGCGTCTATTTCTCTTTTCCCGTTCTTCTCCTCACCAAAATTTTAAAATCCCCAATCTAGGTAAGTTTATCCTCTTAACTCAATGACCAAGTTTCCGAGCCATACAAAACTACTCTCCGGAACAATATTTTCACAAAACCATTCTTTACATCATTGATCGAGATCCTTGCGTTCAACTCCCTCTTCTTTGTGAGAATATCTTTCCCTAACGGAATCCTTCTTTGGAGTCCATACTCTTCAGCTCATCTTCGTCCAAAATACTCCCAAAAGAAGTGAACGTTTTAACTGCTACTACTTATATGCCTTTAGAAGCTCATTACTTTCCTTTTCCCATAATTGATACTTATCTCATAGGTATGTTCACTATGATTCTAATGTGAGGGTCAGAAATGATTGTATAATCCTTTGGTTGACTGGCTAACTTAAGCTTAACCATCCGCTAGCTTTATTGATTTTATAAGTCCCTCATCAAGAATGGCTTAAGAAGTAAGTTCATTCCTATCTCCCATCTCTCTTACCATTGTCTCCATGCAGGTACGCGTTTAAAATAACGGATGATAATCGGTAACCCCGTCTACCCCTCAGAGTAAGAATAAGGTATAATATGTAATAAGTTAATATAAGATATCGGAAAAAATCTCTTCCTTATTCTTCTTCCAAACAGACATTCCCCGAAGTAATCATTTTATCTCTTCTCCATTATTTTATTGATAATCCTAAGTATTACCGTGCGGTCCTTTCCCGTCTTCTCTTTTGCTGCTGTCAATTTCATTGTGCTAGGATTGCTGATAGATAGCGTGTGGTTGCGGCCGCGGAACTACCCCTGTGGGCTGAGTCCCATAGCTGTCAGGATTCGTATTATGCATTTACCCATCATGATTGCATGGAAAAAAATTGTGGTTTCTCGTTGCCTTCATCAATAGTGTTTTTAACGGAACACCATCACTTTATATAGCCGCCCCACTAGGGTCAGACGCCTTTGCAGACGCCTCACAGAGAACAGGCGCTGCGTGGACTACCTTTCATCTAACTTGTACTCTTCGATCTATCCGGAATAGATGACCCTATCAGGAGTCATTACCATTGCTCCCACCAGATCTAGGGGTCATCATAACTCGCAATACCTTCCACTTACTCTCGGAAATGGCAGTACGTGTTAAGTAGAAGAGACTTAAGGCTTAAGAGATTTAAGAGATTAAAAGCTGCGTAGGTATGCTGTTCAGTAGTGGATAAGAATTAGACTAAATTTAGTAGTTCTCGATATCCAGCTTCAACCTCTAGTCGGAAGACTACCTTTATTATTTATAATAAAATATTGTATGGTGGAATTCCTAGTAGAGGAAGGTATCTTGATCATATCGACATCTCTAGGCGTTAAGGACAACCGTTATTCTAACAGGCTGGCGATACCGATTTCGATGATATTCTCCATCACATTCGTATAAGTAGGACTCATGGTGCGGAATACTCATTGAATACCTACAGTTTATAAGTTACAGAACGTAGAGGTAGCAACACAAGTAAGATATTTACTTAAATTTTTATTGAAATTAACCCCAATATTAGGTCATTACATAAGGAGCTTTTTAAGAATAGCCTTTCACATACCAATTCGCT